>KN824831.1:0-105746 GCA_000827395.1 Paxillus rubicundulus Ve08.2h10 | reverse complement strand
CTATGAGTAATCTCGATAGCGTATGTGTATCACATATCGAACATATAACGGTAATTGATATAACCGTACCGTAATGTGATTATCTCGACATAGAGATGCGCACAGACCAAGATGAGAGATAAAGGCTATTGGATGGAAAGAGAAGGAACATCATAGAAGGAACACTGCCAAGAGACTTTAGCTCGAGAGACTTGTTGAACAATTACTAAGAAAGGAAATAGATAAAGAAACGGTCATGTGATGGAAACGAAGAGTCAGGTGATCAAAAGAAAAGAAAAGGATAGGGGTTATTCAATATATCGTAACAGCCCTACTCCCTCCAGAGTTTCAGATTTCCCTCATCTCTGTAAACTGCATCTTCACTGCTGGACTCTCTACTGTTTTCCCAGCCAGTTCCAGCACATGCTACCTCCAAAAGGGAAGAACTCTGGTTTTCATTGGAACTCATTGAAAAGGGCTATATCATGCAAACATCATTCTGGAATCTCTGAAGGAAGTGGTGCATGCTGTGGTGGACATAAATCTTCTCCACTGACACATGGGACACATCTCCATAGTGCAGATTGAACACATGGTCAAGCAGGGACAACTCCAGGGGATTGATGTCCTAACTGGAACTTCATCCTTCTGTGAGGCCTGTGTCCTCACAAAGATGAAGAAGCTTGCATTCAAACTCCTAGAGGAACCCCAGGCAACCTGAGCACTCCAAATAGTCCACACAGATGTCAGAGGTCCAATAACTCCTCAAACTTGGGAAGGGTGCAAGTACTGGATTATCATTGTAGATGCCTTCTGCCACTTCCCTTGGATATACTTCATGAAACACAAAAAGGAAGCACTCCAGGTCTACAATTGCTGGAAAGCCAATGTCCAAATGCTCTTCTGCACAGAGGTCAGACAAGAGAAATTCTGACACTTATATGGACTTCATCCAGAATGACAGAGGGGGAGAACATGCAAGTGAGACCTTCCAAGAACAACTCTGAAAGGATGGACCTCTGCACAAGACCTCCACTCCCTACACTCCAGAGAAAAACAGGTCAGTGGAGCAGATGAACCAGACATTATCCCTCCTTGCAAATGCCATGCTGGAGGAGTCCTGACTCCCAAAGTCCTTTTGGGCAGATGCCATGGCCATGGCCACCTACATCACCACATGAAGTCTGACATCAGCACTCCACAGAGAAAACCCCTATCAAACACTATTTCACTGACACATTGATCCCACCATTTTCTACCCCTTCAGCTGCCCCACCTATATTCACATACTAAAGGAACAATGTGGAGGAAAATCCCACTCCTACAGACAGAAATGCATCATGATCAGTTACACCTATGGCCAACAAGCCTATAAACTCCTAGATGTCAAACATTGGACAACCATCTCCAGTTGGCATGTCACCAAGACTGGAACCATCTCCACACATGACCTTACCTTGTGGAATCTCCCCACTGTTGAGGGACAGTGGGAGGGATTACTTCCAAGGCAATGTGAGGTGGAGCATGAGGACCTGGAAGAGAAGAACCAGAAATTCAGAACTCCAGACCTACACAGAACAGTGGGAGTTGATAATGCACCTCTCAGGCTGGATACCCCGGAGGCACAATGACCACTGAGTCCTACCATTGATGACCTCACACACCACTTTGAGCAATTTCACATGAATCTGCCTCCTGCTCCCGCTCCTGTCCACCCCTGACCTCCATCTCCAGACCTGTGCCAGCCTGGGTTGTAGCCAGAGTTCAGAAAATTAATCAGCAATGTCAGCAAGCTGACCAGAATTGGGACTACCAATGGACTGTAAATGAGGATTCCACACAAAAGGCTCAATGCCATGGTGGACAACAACCAGAACCCACAGTGGAAACTCCAGAAATGTCTGACCTTCCAGAGGAAGCTCTGGAATTCCCAGAAGCCTTTATAGCATCCATGGGATCCCTTCAGGACTTCATCTTTGCAGATGCAGCCAACTCTAAGTCTGATCCATCCCTTCTGGGGACAATCTGAGAAGCCTATGCAGGGCCTGACACAGATTGCTGGAAGTCTGCAGTGGAGAAAGAACTCCTAAACCTAAATTCCAATCATATGTACAAGACTGTCCCCATTCTGGAAGGTGTCACCCTGTCACATCCCGTGTCGCACCAGTCAACTCCACTCCTCCAGAACCCACTCCGCACCAAATCTGCTTTCTGCCTATACACAAGTTCACTTTTCCGCTTTTCCACCTTATCACTTTCCGCTTTTCCACCTTATCACTTTCCGCTTTTCCACTTATCTCTCTTACCCCTGATTCCCGTACCTTGTTCCTCATCCTTCACACTTGACAGACATTTGACACATCTAATAATCCCACCTTCCGATTAATCTGATTTCTGACTCATTCTGACATTCCCCAACTTAATCCTATCTCTTTGACATCTCTGACTCATATTCCACTTCACTCTGGCACTCTGATACCTTCCGTGTTTACTTGTCCCCGTAGTAATAAACCCCTCTTGTAGTTTGTATTCCTCAGTTCAAATATCGACTTTGATCACTCCTCCTCTCTGTTCAACCTAAGTCCTTTGCTCAACACTTGAAGTCAGTCTTCTTGTCGTCACTCTGACCCTCCAACATCTGAATCCCTTTACTACTCCGCTCCGCCATTACTCCGCCCACTTTGTAAATACCAGACTGAACTCGGACAAGGGCACAACACATAAGTTGAAGCCGATGTCCACTCCACCTCTGACAACTCTGGACAGCCTGGAGGACTCAGCATCTTAACACACCCCTATAACCTTCAAGCCTGTCTTCCACATTGAGTGTGACCACACTGGAAATGTCAAGTGCTACAAAGTCTGCATTGTCACATGGGGTTTCACAAGGAAGGAAGGAATCAACTACCGAAAATATTTGCCCCTGTGGCAAACATGGACTCCATCCAGATCCTTGTTGCTCTCACTGCAAAACATGACCTGGAGCTCAACCAAATGGATGTCTCCATTGGTTATCTGAATGGATAATTGGAGGAGGACCTTTACCTACTTCCCCCAGATGGAGTCCCTATCTGACCCAGGTATTGCTGGAAACTCTGGTCCTCCCTCTACTAATTAAAGCAAGCTAGATGGACTTGGAACAAGACCCTAGACAAGAAACTTGAAGAACTTGGATTTGCTTGTCCCAATGCAGAGATGTGTCTCTCTGTCTTCTGGAAGGATGGGCAAGTATATTTCCTGGTTGTTTATGTGGATGACCTACTCCTAGCAGCTTCCTCCAGATGGTTCATGAACTCCATCAAAGCCAAACTCTCAGTGACCTTCAAAATGTGCGACCTCAGAGAAGCCAAATACATCCTTGGGATCAAAATCAACTGGGACTGGAAACTCTGGACCATCCTAGACTGTATCAAAATGACCACATGCAAACCCATCTCGACTCTAATGGCACACAACTCCCAGCTCTCCACCACAGACCTGGAGAATGATCAAATCCTCCCAGAGATGGGATTGAAGGCCAGAAAGTCTCCTATCTTATAGTCATTGGCTCCTTGGTGTATCTCATGCTCAGAACACACCCAGACATTCCATACACAGTCAGGACCTTCAGCCAGCTCAGCACCACACCAAAGCAGATGCACTGGGAAGCAGTGAAATGCATATTCAAGTACATCCAAGCCTCCAGGGACACTCCATCACTTCCTTACATCACTTGATTCCATCTCCTTTTGTTCCTGTTCCTACTCCCCTGTTATTATTAGCGAGCACTTTTCCACCTACTCTGCTACATATATATATATGTACTTATTTCTTACTTCAGATTCCTCAGTTGTTCTTTTGCCCCTCTTAGGCAGCAGCTGAGGTGAGTTCATTCCATACCTATTTATTACTCATAGCTAATGCTTAGCAATCACTGCCCTATTATAGTTTTTGTCAACTTGGACCAAACGTGAATCATGAAGACTTCAGCAAGAGCAGAAAAGGAGTTGAATATCCTGTCAGAATCTCAGGGCTTCTCTTGCTTAGTCAGTCTGATAGCCTTGAGCAGAAAGAAGCTGGGCACAACTTGAAGAACCTGATGCTGATAAAATAATGCATCATGAAGGTGTGGTGAGGGCTAAGCAAGGTACAGATATACGAAGCACGTGTGGGTAACAGAGAAGCACATGTCGACTGCAGAGACTTGAATAGACAGAGCCTCCAACAGTCTCCATGTTCTCCGCAGTCTCTAAGAAAAAATTGATAGAACCATCGGAGAGTCTCCCCCAGCAATTAAATCTCCTCGGAATTTTACGCTGATTCCGAATATCCAACTTTCAGAAAGATCTGTCTGCTATGTTTGATGGTGAAATTTCCTCGTTTGGACATGCGCCTTTCGTACCACAAACAGCTGTAACGAGCCTCCACACTTACATGTTGGTGATATTTACCCCTGTGGGAGGAAACGTTGTGGCAGCCATCCTCAGAAACAATCGGTGACCACGAATTCGGGGACACATTCAACACCCACCTACACGACTTTCATGTCAAAATCACCGCGCCAACTATCCTTTCCTTCATCGTCTGAAGAATTCGCATTGCCATCAAGTTCAACATTGTCCTCGTCGGATGATGGTCCAGCCAACCCGCTATTCCTCCGCTTTCGACGCCCATCGCTTCTTTCTCAATCATCGAGCTCCTATGCAGACAAACGCATCAACAGTCCGCTTTCCATGTCGTTCACGATGTTCTCAGGCAGACACACAAGTACGAATGGAGAGGAATCAGAGAGTGACAAGGAACGTATGCACACAGAAAGTTCACCCTCGAGTAGCTCGGGAAATCCAACGCCTCCCATCGTCATGCCAACCGACGTGGAAGAAACACATGGCGGGGATACTAAGGAGACCTCGAACCCATCTACCCCACCCCCAACTCGACATCATAGCATGCTTGAGAACGAACTCCTCAGCCCCGCGGTGGTTTCTCTGAGGCGTCTAACCTATTCAGTGAGTCTCGCTGTCACATCTAGTTTGTGCGATACTCACAGCACACTTCTCACGACCACGAAGCTGAAACCGCCGCGAATATTGAACCTCTTGGCCGAATCTCGTCCTGAAGAGAATGAGGTAAAGTCGGAGGCAGCCTTTCAGCGTCTCATAGCGTCGTGTTCCGAACTTCCAATTCAACCCCGCACACCCCGTGCACCCTCAGATAGAGGTCGTTACCCCGAAGAGGTTTGTGACGAGGAAGTGCAAAGGGAGGACACGCCAAGCGACGATGATGATGGCGACGTGGAAGCAATCTTCGCATTCGACCCTCAAAGTGATATGTCCACTACAAAACCATGTACTCCCGCACACAGCATGAATGGGGACGATCCTTCGATGTCTATTATGGGAAGCCCCATGACAGTGGCTATGGATGTGGATGCTGTATGCGCTCGTGTCTGTTATCTGGCCTCAAGGCTTACATGTCTCTTAGCCGTTGGCATCGCCATCGATAACTTCCACGCCTGCATCAGTTCAGTGGCGCTACACCCCTCCTCCCACTACCAGTGCAGTGCGCTCCAACAAAAGGAAATGTAAGTGCTGTATTAGTGGGAAACTGACAAACCCTCTTACATGTCGCTTGCAGTTGACGATAGGTACGACCCTTACCCTACTGCGGCAAAACGAAGAGCAGTGTCGCCCTCGATATCTTATCTGCGAGAGTCACTTCCATCGTTATCATACCCTCGTACACCGAGCGGGCGCCCATCGCTTCCCATTCCTCTTTCCATTCCGGTGCCATCTGCTAGCTCGGCAACTTCGTCCCCCACCGTCACCGGATATCCATTCCCAAGCTATCCAACTTCTCGTCAAGTAGGCATAGGGTCGATGAGCGTGTCTTCGAGTCCCATTCTGCGTCCGACCATAGGTCTCGCAAGTCCGATATTGCGTCCAATTCCGAGACATAGACGCGGTGCGGATGGGGAAGAAAGAGACGTCGAAGGGGCTGGGGAGGGTGTTAATAGCCTCACTCTCAGCTAAACAAGGGTTGATCATTCTCCTATGCTAGTTATTGAAGATGAACTTCAGTGCCAGCGTTCGAGGACCTTTGTCCATAGCTCAAGCGCCGTCTTTCGAGGATATCGAAGAGACTTGGTTCCAATGGCCCTCGAGAGCTCCCACAAGCGCAAAACGATGGCTACGGTGTCACTTATACTGACCGCTACTGCTAGTTCCCAGCATCGGTGACGACTTCCTCGTAATTGGAAGCATACACATGATCATGGATAATTGCATCTACAACACTTGCTGACAGGAAAGTCATAAAATAAAATAAAAAGGTCTCTGTTTGGAAGGTTCAATTCAGAATTCAGAAAACTCACTTTTGATGCTGTGGAAACTCAAATCACCTCAGAGGAGGTATGCCTCAACCCTCCAGGATCTTCAGACTCCACTCTCAAGGTCTCCAACAAGTCCTCCACCTGTCCTCCCAACACTGCTACCTGGTGTGAGCACCACCAACACTCTGGACACAACTCCAATGACTGACAAAAACTATAAAAGGACAGTGATTGTCCAGACTCAGCCACTGCCTAAGGAGGGCAAAGAATGACTGAGGAATCTAAAGAAAAAAGAAAAAGTAAGTATATATATGTAGCAGAATGGGCAGAGAAGCACTTATTAACAATGACAGGGGATTAGGAAATAGGAACATGAATGGAGATAGAAATGAGGTTAAGTGATGTAAGATGATAATGAGGATGCCCCTGAATTCTTCTCACACAGAATCCCTCCTGGGTTGATTATATTGCACCCCTTCTATATACATTTCCCTCTGTTCCAACCTCTTAACACCAGGGAGGGACTTAGTATCTTTTCACCACACAAATTCTGGATGGACCCCAAGTGGGTTCTGTAATCCTGAGCAATTCCAGATGGGTTCCAAGCAGACTTCAAGACTACAAGCAGTTCTGCATAGGGATGGAGTAGAATCATGATTTCTGGGTTTCTGAGGTTCTAGAGTTTCTGTTTCAGTTCTGGAGTTCACTGTATTTTGTCAATGATTTCTATGCCAATCAACATTGAATGAAGGAGTTGAGAAAAGGAGGAGGAGGAGGAAAAAGAAGGGAGAAAAAGAAGGGGAAGGTCAATATGGCTGAGGATACTTTGGAGGTCTCTTTTAAAACTCCAGAGATTACAAACATAGCTACTGAAGATGTATTCAAACCTTTGATGGCACATGTTCTTGCCTACTTGTCATCTGAACCCAAGGCAAGTGGAAGAAACACCATTGTCATCAACTCTGGAGCTACTTCCCATATGGTCCCACACCAATCCTGGTTCTGGACTTATTCCCTTCTCATCCCTTCTCATCCAGTTGCCTTTGGGGATAATTCTACCACTTCTGCCATCAGATTGGAACTGTTGTACTGTTCTCCACCATCTCTGAAAGGGAGTATGAAATTGTCCTGACCAGTGTCCTGCTCATTCCAGAGTTCTAGATTTCCCTCATCTCTATAAACCGCCTTTCTGCCACGAGACTCTACCATTTTCCCAGCCAACTCTGGCACATGTTATGTCTGAAAGGGAAGAACCCCTGTTCTCACCAGAACTCATTGACAAGATTCATACCATGCAAATGTCATCCCAGGATCCCCAGCAGAAATAGCACATGCCACTATGGACATAAACCTTCTCCACCAACACATGGGATACATCTCCATGGCTCAGATTCAGCACATGGTCAAGTGAAGACAACTCTGGGGATCACTATCCTGACTGGAACTCTGTCCTTCTGCAAGGTCTGTGTCTTTGGAAAGATGAAGAAGCTTCCCATTTGAACTCCTAGAGGAACCCTATGCAACCCAAGCACTCCAAATTGTTCACATGGATGTCAGAGGTCTGATAACCCCTCAGTCTTGGGAAGAATACAAGTATTGGTTTCTCCTGCTTCCCTTGGATATACTTTATAAAACAAAAGAAGAAAGCACCCCAGATTTACAATCACTGGAAGGCCAATGTCTAGACACTCTCCTGGACAGAGGTTGAGTGGGAGGAATTCTCTGAGACATATGTGGACTTCATTCTAAGCAACAGAGGAGGGGAATACATAAATGAGGCTTTCTAGGAATGACTCTGAAAGGGCAGAACTCTACATGAGACATCTGCTCCCTACACTCCAGAGCAAAACAGGTTAGTAAAGTGGATAAACCAAATGCTATCCCTACTTACAAAACACCATGCTGGAGAAGTCCCAATTTCATAAATCCTTTTGGGTAGATGCCATGTCCATGGCTGCCTATGTCACTGCACAAAGTCTGACATCTGGACTGTAAGGGGAGAACCCTATCAGACTCTCTTCCATCATTGATGGGTTGACCCCACTATCTTCCCCCCCTTCAGGTGTCCTGCCTGTGGGTGGCCCATGCACCCAAGGAACAACATGGGGGAAAGTTACACTCCCACAGACAGAAGTGCATCATGATTGGATATACCTACAGACAACAGGCCTACAAGTTCCTAGATATTGAATGTCAGACAGTCATCTCCAGCCACCATGTCAGCTGTTCCAGCACATGAACTTACACCATGGAATGTCCCCACTGTTGAATGAGAACCATGGGTCCACACAGATTCTGAGTGATTCTGTATGGAAACTCTGGGTTTCCATGACTGTGTTCCAGGTTTCTGTGGCTGTGGCTGTGTTCCAGGTCTCCAGATTCCAGAGTTCACTGTACTTTTTCAACTCCAACATAAGTTGGTCTCGAAACCCAGATAACTCCTGCTCCACCTCTGGATTTCTTTTTCTTAGTAACCAGGGAGCCATTTCCTGGTCCAGCAAGCAACAGAGTACAGTTGCCTTCTCAACCACAGAGTCAGAATACATCAGACTTAGCTTTGCCAGTCAACACCTCCCATGGCTTTGAAGTTTCTTTGAAGAAATCAGACATTCTCAAAAGGGGCCAACTGTTCTCCATTGCAATAACCAGGCCACTATTATCTTGAGCTGTGACCTCAATTCTGGGCACATATCAAGCATATCCAAAGGAAGTACCACTTTATCCAGGATGACCTTGTTGGAAAAGGAGAAGCTGTTATCTGCTATGTTCCTATTGGATTACAAATATAGTGTGGCTATGCCACTGCTTAGTAACCACATACATAGCTTAGACACACTTTCCTGTAGAGTCCTTAGTGACTGTTTACTGAGGACTACTACAAGCTTATCAATTTGTACAGGTTATTTAATTTATACAGCTTCTACAGTTCCCACAGATGACATGGTAGTAGACATCCCCCACAAAGCCTCTTGTTCAGGAACAGCACTGGAAGATTGTCTGGGGCATGGAACTACAAATGTGCTTGAGTGGGAGTGATAAAGCACAGTGAGATCCAGAATCTGAAGTGTTGGAGTGCAGCCATGGAAACCCAGAGTGTTGGAGCACAGCTGGAGTCACTTGGAATCATGCAGACCTACAGTTCCTGTCCAGAATCCACTTGGACTAGTATTCTGTCATCTTTCCCAGTCCTACTATCACTCTGGATTTTTCAGGGGTATTTTCATCCTTATCTCACATTGCTTAACTCCTCATCCCACATCCTTTATGTTCCTCAATTTATTCCTGATCTCCTGTCATTATTAGCAAGTGCTTCTCCACCCATCACAGTACATATAAACCTATTTTTCCCTCTGGATTCCTCAGTCATTCTTTACCTTCCTTAGGCAGCAACTGAGGTGAGTTTCCATATACCTATTTATTACTCCTGACCAACCCCTAGTAGTGACAAAATACAGTGAACTCCAGAACCAGAACACCAACTCCATACCTCCACTCCACCACCAGGCAGGACCACTCAGACTTTCAGTGGCTGCTCAGAATCCATCCAGAACTTGCATGGACTTTCATTGCATCTCATCATTACTTTCTTGTCATCACTCCTGAGCCTCCAGGAATGCTCCATCACTTTCCTACACCACTTAATTATATCTCCCCCTTGTTCCTGTTCCCATTCCCTTCATTATCATTAGCAAGTGCTTCTCTGCCCACTCTGCTACATACTGATACTTAGTTTTCACTTCAGATTCCTCAGTCGTTCTTTGCCCCTCTTTGGCAGTGGTTGAGTCTGGGCAATCCCTGCCCTTTTATAGTTTTTGTCACAAGTCCCTTTGGATCATAGTCAAAGTAGAATCCTTCTCTCTACATCTCTGACTTCTGATTGGACTCCTTCACAGCAAGTGGCATTGTATCCTCTCCTGATAATTGTCAGTGCCTTGCCCCTCACCTGTTCATGCACCCAGACTAATGATGCCCTATATATTTCAGGGCACTTAGAGGGTAGGTTGTGGCTATTCTTAGAGCTTCACCAGGCTGAGCTTTGTGTGGTGTCCTTTAGCCTCTTTCAAGGCATTTACAACTCCATACAAGGCTGACTTTCCAAAAATGCTTCTCACTGACCAAGTACAGTGAGCTCTGGAATCTGGAAACCTGGAACATAGTCATAGAAACCTGGAAACTCAGAAACCCAGAGTTTCTATGTGAAATCACTCAGAGTCTGCACAGACCCATGGTTCTTGTTTGGATTCCATCTGGAACCCATCCAGACTGTTATCTCATCATCCTATCAAGTCCAGATACCACTCCTGATCTTTCAGAGATATTCCTATCCTTATCCTACATTTGCTTAACTTCCTATTCCATATCTTTTATGTTCCTAGATTTATTTCTGATCTCCTGTCATTGGTGAGTGCTTCTTCACCCATTGCAGTACATACATATACTTACTTTTCCCTTTGGATTCCTCAGTCATTCTTTGTCCTCCTTAGGCAGCAACTGAGTCCAGGCAATCCTTGTCCTCTTGCCATTCTTGTCACTCACTGGTGTGGATAGCTATCATAGCCATGAAGTATACAATCAAACTGTCTCCATCATCTAGTCTTCTGGAACAGGCAAGTCACACAACAGAAGCCACTCAGTCCCATTTCACCTTCTTGTTCAATCTTAGATGGGACATTGAAGATTATAGTATGCAGCTTCTTCCTTCCTTTGATGGACTCAAATGTAGGATATACAGTGTACCCTCCCCCTGACAAGACCATCAGAAACTACTTTAAATTTTGTCTTGGAACTATAAAGGACAAAAAAAATTCAATTGAAATATGCCATGTTTTTGTGTTTTCTCTTCACCTGTGCAATGAGGAAATTGTTTCAGAATTACCAGGAGGTCCCTCTTGCAGAGTGGTGGTATGATCATCTCAATGCTGGTGGATCTGGAACCATACCAGGTTCCCAGCAGGTATCATTCTATGAAGAGGTTGTCAAACCAGCCAAGATACAGAATTTCACTGCCTCCAAACCACTGCCAGAGAATTCAGCCCATTGCAGAACCCAAGAAGTCTAAGTAGGATCCTCCTATGTAGATTCCTGCACACAATTCCTTGCATGCCTAAAACACTATGAACTTGATCACACATCAGCAGGCCCAAGGGTTACCTGTATACTTGTGTTCAATGAAGCTCAGGAACTTACTGTAGAGCCAAAGGTGGAACAGACACACAGTGGCTGTTAAATCCGGTTCCTCCAGACTGTACAGAGTTGTCAGAGGTACTGTAGAGGACTTCAGCTTCAACTCATGTGTTGTGCCCTTGTCTGAGTTCAGTCTGGTATTTAGTGGAGAAATGGACCAATGGTGGGGCAGAGAGGGTTGGAGTGATGACAAGAAGACTAGCTTCAAGTGTCAATAGAGAACTTAGGAGGACAGGACAAGAGGAGTGATCATAGTCAATATTTTAACTGCAGAATACAGAATACAAGGAGGGTTTATATACTATGGTGACAAGTAAACATGGAGGGCACCAGAGTGGGACAGAATATGAATCAAAGTAATTGGAGAGGTAGGGAACAAGTCAGAACAAGTCAAAGTGAGTCAGAAGATGGGGTTATTAGATATATCAAGTGTCTATCAAAGTATGAAGGATGAGGAATGAGGCACAGAACAGAAGTATTAGAGATAAGCAGAAAAGTGAAAAAGTGCACTTGGGCTAGAGCAGGCTCCAGGGGAGTGGAGTTGACTTGCATGACATGGAATATGACAGTGGCTTCCATAATCTCAGGACAGTTTTTAAGGGTATCAGTTCCTGTGCAGTCTTTTCAGTGTTCCTTTCAACCAACTCCAACCTCTGGGTTATCATACCTCCTATTCATTTAAATCCATCCCTTTGCAGTGTGCTAGACCTGCTGGATGTGCATCAGGTGCAACGTATCCTGAGAAGGCCATGGCACATTTTGGCCATGCAATGTAAGGATAATACAGTATGTAGCATTCATGCCTATGTCACTGATGTATAGCACCACCCAGTGGTACACTTTGGACAAGTACAGATATGTCTCTGTTATCAGGCTTGTGAAGGAAAAGTTAAACCCCACAAGAGATTTTCACATGGACAAATGTGCTAAACTTACATGCTTGGGCATTTGTATTGACTTATGACAAAAACTATAAAGGGGCAATTATTGCCCAGACTACTAGGGATTAGCTAGTAGTAGTAAATAGGTGTAAAGTAAACTCACCTCAGCCATTGCCTAAGGAGGGCAAAGAATGACTGAGGAATCTGAAGTAAAAGTATATGTATGTAGCAGAATGGGTGGAAAAGCAGACAGGGGATTAGGAATAGGAACATGAATGGAGGTTAAATGATGTAAGATAATAATGGGAATGCCCCTGGAGGCTCAGGAGTGATGATAAGGAAAGGATGATAGAATATGGTAACAGTCTGTGCAAGTTCTGTGATTCCAAACAGTTCCCCATAGGGGCAGAGCAGAGTCATGATTTCCAAATTTCCAAGATTCCAGAGTTCACTATACTTTTTCAGCTTGGACTTTAATGACTCTCATGAAACCAGTTGCAAGATGGAACTACAACTTGTGGAGTCATATATGCACATTGTCTTCACAGTTCCTGAACATTGTGAGTTCATGCAGGCTGGAACTCCATCAGAGCCAATTTTAGCCAAGGTAGCTGCCCAACTCCCCAATTTGTATCCATCATCCTTTGAAAAACTTGCACTTGAAACATTTCTGCAGGCCTTCAAGCATGGCTTTCTTGCATGAGGAGGGTGAGGGGAAATGGTAGGACATTTGCTATGGACCCCTGCACATGATACAGTTTTGCAAGATCATAAGCATGGCACAGTCCAGTACCATCAATCCATCTTGGTTGTCAAATTTCTCCAATCCCTCTTCCACAAGAAACACTGGAACACAATCTCCAATGCAAGACCCATTGAAAATCAGCAAGATCACCCCCTTGCTGAGGCATTCCAAGACACCTACATCCACTTTTCTCATTTCATGGATGCCAGGGATCATCATGTCATCAAGATTGACCAGATCTACTGGCTTCTGCTCAGAGGCACTGTGCTCAACTGCCAGCAAAACCCAGCCCTCAATTGATTTTTGACTCCAATCCTCTTCAGATCCCCCAACTCAACAGCCATTTGCAGATCAATGACATCTGTCCTGCAAGCCCAGATCAAGAACCACAGCCACCCTGCACACATCTTAGTCTCCCCCACTGTAGTCAATTCCACCAACAACCATCCTGTTCTTTCACTCATCCATGAACTGGGAGGCCTGGGGAACAGGGTTAAATTCATGGAAGACAACAGCTCTTCTCAAAGTGGGGTACCAGATCCTAGTGCATGCCACTATCAGCTTGTCACCTATGGATACTCATCAAAGATGTATGGCATCATTCTGGAGACTGAACATAAGTACCTGATGCTGCTGGGGCCCAATCTGCTCATGGAAGACTTCCCTTGCTGTGAAATGACACCATGTTGCAAGTTACTTGAGCAGATGGATGCCTGCTTCAAGCTCAAGAAGGGAGATAACCAGTCTCAGTGGTTTGGTAACAATGAAATGAGACAAATTGGCAACATCAGGAAAAAACTCAGATGGCCATAGCTGTATGTTAAGTTGCATAGTTATCATGATTCAATGTAGCATGATGTATAGACACTATAGTACTACCTTGTTTAGACAAGTCAAGTAGTTTACACAAGAAACATGAGTAAATACAACATTTGAATGATGTGCTGTTTTAGAATGAGAATAGTACAACTTGTGACACTGTGACAACACTACTAAATATGGATGAAATTGTTAATCTATAACACATTGTTACTAGCACAGCCACTCTACAGCAATGCCTGTGACAACATGTTATAGTTTAATAATCCCATCCATATATAGTAGTGTTGTCACAGTGTCACAAGTTGTACTATTCTCATCCTAAAACAACATATCATTCAAATGTTGTGTTTGCTCATGTTTCTTGTGTTAATGTTGTGCTGAGCATATCACATTGTCTTTTGGTGGATGGAGCAGGGTCATTGGATCGCATGAATAGCAAGCCTACATGGGAGTAGGATAAGTTATAATCAAAAGGATACTTGTACACTTATACGTCACATACATACTATCCCCTACAGTCATTCCATGATTGACCTATGATTCAGCAGTCACAAATTATCACAAATTGTCACATTGTCACTGTTGGTCATACCTGCTGATTTCACAGTCTGCTTATAGGGGCAGGTGCTGAAGCTTGTACCACATTAATTGCACTATGAAGTGTATCTACTGACATAGATACAGGCAGAAATAATTATAATTAGACAGTGTTTTGTGCCAATGAGGAGGTGTATGTATTAGGACTGAAATAGTTGGTCTGATTTTCATGGTAAGGCTTGTATGTATAAGTCATTGAGGGTCTAGGAACATTATATGACATTTGTGGTGGGGAATGGGTGTGAATGTGAGGTATTGGATTGTTGTATGAGGACAGCAAAATGATACAAAGTCCCTTCCTGGTGTTAGGAGGTCAGAACTGAGTGAATAGTGTAAAGAAGGGGTGTGATATTATTGACCCAGGAGGGATTCCATGTGAGAAGAACTGTAGAAGAGAAAGTCTGTTGGTCCTTAGAAGGTATAGGTGTGAGTGTCGAGTGCTTTCTGAGGGGTTTCTGGGGTGGGCAGATGGGTGGAGTGGTATAAGAAGAACTAAGTGCATCAGGGTGTATGGGGGAGTCAGTAGCTGCATCATTTTCATCCAGGTCTTACATGCATCTGACCTCAAGTCTGTGGTGACAAAGGATGCATTTTCTGAGACTAGGTACAGACTTTTATAGTGCAGAGTTACCTGTGATGGTGTCAAACCAAACCCAAATGTAAGGTACATGTCAACAGAGCAGAGAAAATACATATAGAGCAGTTCACAGACTATGTTCACTGAAAGGAATGCAAAGAGAGAGAAAAAGGAAAAGGCTTACGGGCAAGTTTAAGATGGACAAGACCAGATACAGGTGGACATGGACACGGGGATCTGTAAAGACAGACAGGTTTCCATGATGCACAGGGTGCAGGCATCACACAGATATGAATGGATTTCAAAGGACTAAGGTGGAGATGTGGCAAATGGTGTACAGAATGAACTGTGGTGCTTTGGGTAGTCCAGTAGGGGAATGGAGATACTGAAAGTTGGCACTTGCAATCATAGGGAAGACTGCTTTCCTACAACAGAAAAGAGTGATGGTGTTTGTACAACAGATGTTGGGGAAACTTGAGAGTAGGTCCACTGGGAATATATGATGACAGAGATGGATCAACAAAGGGAGCTTGCTGTTGTTGCATGGCATGGTCTGGCACAGCTGCTGAGTGCTTTCTGGAACTGCTGATATGTTGGCAGTAGTTCTCCTTTTCCTCTGCTGAAAAGATAAACTTTGATCCAATGCCATTATGCCCCCCACCCATCTGATTCCCTTTCTTGTCCATGTTCCAGTGGTGCTCAGCAGGTATTCCACTATACTGCTTCTCAATCTGCTCCCAAAGCTTGAAATATCCTTCAACATTTGATCAGTTGAAGTTCTGGGCACATTTCAGATCAAGATGTTGTAGTTTCTCCATCTCGATAGTCTTCTTGTGTCATTTGAGATAACAATGCCAATTTCATCCAGGATGCTTGCCAGAGATATCATAGGCATGTGCACAAAGATTGTGTGGGTGCAGAGGAGCCACCATTCCAGAATTTAAGACTAGCCATTCATTGACTGCATTTTCTTGAGCATCATTGAGAATTTGCTGGCTCTGTTTACATGGTCACTGAGAGTCTGACAAGAGGCCTATTTTGAAGTCAACTTTGCTAAGGGTTTGGTATCATCAAGGTTCACTGACATCATGAGCCTTCACAACTGCAGACACAGTCTTGTGAGTTCCCTCAGCAAGGTCATCTACAGCCAGCTGTGAATGGGTCTCATACTCTGAGTCTGTGGTAGAAGCCAGCTTCCCCCTTTTGCCAGGCATTGCCACTGGCAGCATGGCCTAGCGATGTGAAACACAGAGCAGGCCACTGATGAGGATGTTTTGAACTCCGCTGCGGCAGAGCCTCGGCAAGTGACAGCGAGCATGACTGCAAAGACAAACCTGCCAAATGGCCCAAAAAAAAAGAGGATCTCCACATTTTCTCTCTCAATTTCGTTCGTTCAAGCTCGAAGATGTTCATTCAGTATAAAAAATAAGCTGTCCAAAGGGGATAATGTTGTACAAATAAATTTGAGCCCAGAAAAACCGAAGTGCCGAATTGCAGGTCGATCACGGAATGACTGTAGGGGATAGTACTATAGTAACAGGTCACTTGTGCATAGTGTTGCCGCAATGTGAGGTGACTTTGAGGTGAAAGCGGAGCTTTACCTCATGCTCTCACCCTTACTATAAATGTCCTCCGCGCCAAAGCTCACGAAACGCCAGAAGAAAGGCGTCGCCTTTCGAGAACGCAAGCAGGGCAAAGGTAAGGGCAAACTAAAAGACACCACAGACGACCTGGCGAACGACAACGATGTCCCTGTCCTCGAAGATCAGATTCTTGCTGATGATGCGCAAGGCTCACAAGGCGATCAAGGGCGTGCAGAGGCTCTGGTCGGGAAAGCAAAGCAAAGAGACCAATGGGACGAAGGAAAAACGGGAATGGTGGTGGCAGCGAAAAAGAGGAAGTGGCAAGTTGGTGAAGAGGAACAGGAAACGGACAGAGAGTCAGCAAAGAGAGGAAAACGATCCCATGGGGATGCTGTCGTCGACATGGGACAAGTTGTAGACGGGGAGGGCGAGGGCGAGAAGGAGGCGAAGAAGAAAGAGGACGAGAAGCCAAAGCAGCGGTTCATTCTTTTCCTTGGTACGATTACCAGGCGTGTTTTGTCCACCTTTCGTGATTCCGCTCATACTGTGCCAGGTAATCTCAAATATACCACGACTGTGGAAACTATTCAAGCACATTTCTCACTATGCGGTGTGTGTCAAACCGATCTTGTTCAAAGAGAGGATGTTTACATGTCTGATAAGATCCACCACCCACTGTACGACTGCTAACGCCCAAACAATCTACGACTAAACCACCAATAAAAGTTATAAAACCTGTCATAAAATCCAAAGGCTGCGCTTTCCTGGAGTTCAACCACCGCAATGCTCTTCAGCAGGGGCTTAAACTGCATCATTCACAACTGGACGGTCGTCAAATCAATGTCGAACTTACTGCTGGGGGGGGAGGCAAGGGGGAGGCTCGTTTAGAAAAGCTCAAGGGCCGGAATAAAGAACTGGAAGGACAACGAGTATGTGCTGAAGTGCTGTCCGTCTCATTGTAACTTAATTGTGTCCTTCAGCGTAAACGACAAGAGAAGAGGCCGTCTGATGATTCGAAGCCCAAAGAGCAACCTGAAGGTGCCCAACGTTTCTCGGCTACATCTGGTGTGGAGCAAGTTCATACCAAGAAGCGAACTTGGACTGTTGGCGATGTGGAGGAGGAAGAGACGCACCGCGGGGGCCATAAGCACATAAGAGGCAGCAGAAAGCGCAAGCAGGGGGTCAAAGATTTTGGAACAGGTGTCAATGCCATACAAATAGGATAGGTGCATGGATCATCACGAGCCGTCCAATACAGCCATCAAATAGTCTAATAGATATGTGAACCAGAGCAAATCTCACGAAACAAGAATAAAAACAAGGAACTGAGGGGTCGGTATTCAGCCCTTTGCAGCAGATGAAAAGAAAAAGGGAGACTCACGAAAACAATAAGTACGCCAAAGACTTTGAGCATAAGCCACCGATTACTAGATATACTGGCGTAGTATTTTAGCAACTCCCTCTGTGCCCCACTGACATTTGATGCAATGTCCACTGTATCGGCATCGATCCGCTGCACCGTTTCTCGCTGTTCTGCAACCATATGCGTAAGCTGGGTGAATATTTGACCCAGCTCCGCTATTGTAGACTCGATCGATTCAATTGCCGTTGTCCGCGATTGGATGTATGAATCCTGGCTGATGATGAGGAGGGGTAATTGGCTGCGCAAAGAACACGTTCATACCTGTTGTTCTACTAGCTGCATTTGCATGAAAGCGCCACCTCCGTTTTGCGCTGCAATACCACCTTCAGCGGCATCCAAATTCATGGCGAGAACGTCGCCACCCTGTGGTGCCCGTCCTTTGCCTTTTGAGCTCGGGCGGCTTGCACTGCCGTCGCCCATTGGGTCATGTCGTCCATTCAGCAAAAGGGAACCTGGACATAGTAGGTCCGCGGGGTACATTGGAAATATCAGGGGCGTACTCACTTGGGGGTGCCTGATGGGCAGCTGCCGCGGCGGAATACATGAACTGTTCTGTGCGGTCCTTTGATTCCTTCATGTTCTGTAAGGCAGTTAGTTTGGTAATCTATCGAGGTAGAGAGTTGGTAAACTTACCTGTGTTCGGACCTCCAGCACGTCCTTAAAACTCATGCTGGTGTTCGCTAGTTTGCTTTGTAGCATCATGACGACGTTGTGACTATGTTCGTCAATCTGTTTCCCCTCCGTAGACTTTGAGCCTCCCTGCGCATTGCGTTGCTTGACGAACGACTGTAGAGCAGCTATCTGTCGGTTTATGCTTGCTATGTCTTGTTTGATAATGTAAGTTAGTTCCTGGATGCGCGACGAGAGAACACATGAGCGGAGGAACGAAGAATGATCTGGGTACACATACGCTGATCTCCACCGGCCGGTCGTCAAACAATGTTTTCCGTTTTGCGACTGGGACCAATCAACCATTAGCCGGGGATGTCGATACGAGAACTTACGGTGAGCAAGTTTCGCTAGCTTGATGGTGGTGGTGCTGATATCCTTGCCAATGGCAGACGCCATACGCGAGAACTCGCTTTTAGGCGCGTCTTTGCCATGGGACTGAAGCAAACGTTGTCTGGCTTCTGTAGCTCTTGGAGGCACCGCAGACCTAGTGCGTATGGAGTCGACACAAGTGCGGAATTCGTTTGTTCGATCCTGGATCGCCATGAGTGGAAGTGAAGCGTCCAGGGAAAGTGAAACAAGGTATTAGGTGCGTGGCTGGTATATGGACCGCTCAGAAGAGTTCGCGTTGTGACATAGCTCGTGGCGGCCAACTGGCATTGTTGGCATCGGCATCGGCACCGGTTCCGGCCATTCTACGCCAGTCACCGGTCGGAGTCCCCGGGATACCTCCGAACAATGATGTCCAGACTCCGGTAATTTGGCTTCATTTAACATCCTAGTATGATATACACCTTCGGTCCTAGTCGGACTCCTTGGATTGACGAAGCTGCCCCGATTCCAAAAAGCGGGTCTTGTGACTGATTTTAGCCTATCAACGTTGACGTTCCTACTCTCCAGCTTTACTTTTATAGGGCGTTTCTCCATATTGTTTCCCAAGTGCTGTTCTCCTCACCCACCGTGCATGTTCAGTCGCATAGTTGCATTACGGTGTAATACTGTTCAGTGGATATACCCCCGTCCACGCTTGCATCCAACTTTTAAACTCTCTCGTTCCCAGTTTCAGTTGACTTCTTCATACCCCAACGACTTTTCCGCACGACATCTCTCAGGAAGCGTTCCCGCAGCAGGAATGGACATGCCTTCATCCCCGACGCCCAAATCGAAAGTCCTTGTTCTTGGGTCAGGCAATTTTGGGAGCTGTCTAGCAGACCATCTCGGTAACTCTGATCACGAGGTATACATCTGGTCTCGACACACCAGCTTCGTGGAGCACTTTAATCTGCACCATCGCAACCCAAGTTATTTGAAGGACCATGTCTTCTCTAGTAACATTCGTGCTGTTGGTCCAAGCATTCCGGACAAAGCAATGATCCACCAAATGGATGTCGTTCTGTTTGCCATACCGACGCAGGGAGTCAGGTGTGCACTGGCGCGTTTTTGTTGTTCTCCTCCGGATGTTTACTGTCCACTGTCAGAGAAACCCTTGCCAAACTCCGATCCAGCCTCGTCGGAGACAACCTACCACTGATGATCTTTGTAAATAAGGGTATCGAAACGAATACGCACGCGCTTACACTTGAAATCATCGCTGATACATGCGGAGGTGATATCGCGCGGGCTGCAACGTTCATAGTAAGTGGACGCCAGGTGCACTCACGCTTGTGAAACCTCACTCTGCACAGTCTGGACCCTCCTTTGCTCGTGAAAGTTAGCACCTCAGTTGTACGGTTCTTCAAAGCCTGCTGATGACTCGGGTCAGTTGTTCGCAGACAGCCGACTTCCGTTTCTGTTGCTTCTTTGACAGAATCTCAGGCTCAAAGAGCGTCGGAAATCTTCCACCAGCCCTGGTTCCGATGGTAAGTCCTGGTGATAATGTGTGGTCAGTTATCCCCTGATGAGGCTGTCTTATAGTTACACAGGCGGTGACCCGATAGGCCTAGAGTTGGCAGGTGCCTTGAAAAATGTATATGCTATCGCTGCCGGGATGGCCGACGGTCTCGGCTTTGAGAACAACACGAGAGCAAGTTAGCCAAAGCACCCTCGTGTCAGGAACCATTGACATAGAACATTTATAGGCCTCATTACTCGAGGTTTGGCAGAGATGACACGAATAGGGACAGCATATGGCGCCTCTCCACTAACGTTCTTGGGCCTTGCGGGCGTGGGAGATCTCTTCCTCACGTGTAGCTCCCCGACGAGTCGAAACTACACAGTCGGATATCGACTGGGGAAAGGCGAAGCGCTTGAAGACATAATTAAAACACTCGGAAGTGTAGCCGAAGGCGTCACGACGGCGAAAGGTCTCAAGAAGATTATCGATGAGATGAAGGTATCTGCTTGTATAGCGAATGGGGTGAGTTGCGGCATTTCCCGTGTCATGTTTGTATTTCTCAGCCCAAATCGCTCGGCCTGTGTCGGGTGATAGATCTATGAAGTCTTGTACGAAGGTAAGGGGCTTGTCAATAGATTTCCATATTTGACTCTGATCCCGTTCCCTAGGCAAAGACGTGAAAACGGGCGTGCAGGAACTGATGTGCCGACCACCCTCACGGGAGTTGGATCTTCCGGACGAGGGAGGCGAACACGCCAAACGGCTCCTGGGGAAACTTGGGATGGACTGAGAGGCCCTTGGGGAACGCAGACTGGTCTTGTGAATGTTGTATATTATAGTGGTGTGCCAATGCATTTCCTGAAGTAGCATATCGTTCGTCCTCGCGGAACCGTTAACCCACGACCAATGCGGCGTCAAAGCCGGTAATACGTAAGACCGCGCAAAGACCGCGTCAGTATGAGTCTGGTGTGAATGTGTTCGGGTGAGCTCAAGATGGTCTGAAGAGCATAAGTAAGTTGGAGGGCCACAGGCCTCCTGTTGGATGAATGCCCAGTACATCAGAGCTCTGGATTTCAGGTGGCGGACGTCAATATTGGGATGTCAGCTCGTCGATAACATTCTGGGAATGAGTGTCACATGTTTAATTATATAAGCGTATCTAAGTTATCAATCTTTCTCACGCATTTTTTTCGCTTTTACTTCAAGACACTGCCGAAGTCCGACTCCAGCTGAGCTCGACACGTCCGACCAAAACTTGTGTTGCTTTCCTCTTGCTACGTTTCTCATTCATCCATATATTTTCTGCCCCGAGTCCTTGCTCACCATCTCTCTGTATTCTTCATTCTCCTTCAAGCATCCTTGAAATGGTCTCCCCGCTTTGGAATGCCTGCTCTGAGGGGAACATCCAAGTTGTCCTTTCTTTGCTCAACGATGCATCTCCTCCCGATATCGAGATCAGAGGTATGTTCCCTGTTCTTCACCCAACCATCCAGTCTCTCTATTTGATTTTTAATCTCGATGTCGCTCTCCCCCACAACGTGATTCCGTATAGATCATACCGGTGCCTCCCCCCTCCAGGAAGCAGTTAAGAATGGCCATGTTGACGTGGTCAAGGCACTCCTTGCCAAAGGTATGAATACGATCCTCAATCTTGACGTGTGTGACTATTCGTCTGATCGATATTTCCATTCAGGAGCCGACGCTTCCTTTGCAATCACTCAAGGCCACCTAGAAATGTACACTGCGAACCCTGAGATCGTTGAGTTGCTCAACGATGCATCGGCAAAAGTGGCGACAAATGGACCTCCATCACAGGACCATGCCTATTCTCAAGATCCCCATCCTGATCCATCAAAACGATTTTATCCTGTCCCCGCACCCCCTTATGCTTATTACTCAATGGATCCCGTACCTACACTCCCTGACGATGCATCTGCATATTATCACTCCCCTCAGATACCACTGGGCGAGAATGGTGGATATGGAAACCTTCCTCCACCAGAAGTAGCTAGGTTTATTCCGTGCAGGTATTACCCAGCATGTCGGTATGGTTCTTCGTGCCTCTTTGCTCACCCTCAGGGCGCGTACTATCCTGCACCCCCTGTCCCTACTCAGTATCCCGCTCCTTATGATCCTATGACTCAGCAACACTATATTCATAATTATTACCCACAACCACCTTCATTTCACCCAACTGCACTTGTCCCACCTCACATGAACCTTGCATCACCACCCCCAGCTCCCGTCCACACTCCTCCCCATCCTCCGATAGCTCACGCACGAAACGGCTCAGAGGTGCTATCTCCTATCCAAGCCCCTTTCAGTCCCACGAGTGCGCCTGCCCCGGTTCCCTACGGGCCAATGTCTCCTGTCTCTCCTTCTTACCCCCCGCCAGCACACGCCCCACTTCCTCTTTCTATTCCCACTCTTCCACCGTCCCACCAGCCTGCCACTGGCACTGGTCCCCGGTCTCCTCAGTCCATGTACCCCAATGGACCTATCTCCGCGCCCCCCTTCGCGGTGCGTCAAGATCCCTCACCATTTCCCTCTCAGGGTCCACATACTCGTTCGGCGTTCCCCGAGGTCAATGGTGGACAAAAATCTCCAGTTCGCGCGCAGGGAGAGAACTATGGCCCTCCAGCTTTTCGAGGGATGAACCATAACCGCAGAGGAAGCATGCGAAGGGGTTCTTTTGGTGGCAATCGGAAACCTCTATGCCTTTTCTACCCCGCTGGTAGGTGTAGAAACGGTGATGATTGTCGTTTCCCCCACGTCATCCCTGATGCACTTGCCGCGCAGCCTCAGCTGGGTGCTCGGGGCCCTCGTACGAGGGATGAAGGTACCAATGGGATAAGTACAATCGAAGAGAATCTTGCTGCAATGAATGTACAAGATGTAAGCTGATTTCTTGTTCTTACTTCTAAATGTACCTTATCTATTTTTCACGAGAACACCCAACAAAACAGCACAACCAATTCCAGCCGTTCCCAATCAACCGATCCCGGCAACCGCCCGAGGGGCATCAAGTCCAACGGGCCACGGGTGGAGAAAAAGCCAGTCGTAAAACAGCAACGGGTTCCGAATGCTGACGAATTCCCGGTGCTCGGCGGTTCCACAACCACATCATCTAGGAGCTCTGTGAACGGAGCTCCCGCAGCCAATGGACCAGCTGGCCCTACTGCCGCGCAAGTGCTTCAGGCTCCTGCTCCTTTCCGCAAGGAGTCCCAAAAAGAGTGTACTACTCGTAGCACGTCTCCCGAAGACCGTCAGGCGAAGTGCCAACTTGTACGTGCCGTACAGACCCCGAGTACACAGGCCACTGACAGTGCTTGTATAGGAGAGCAGACCCATCGATGTTAATGGCGCTCAGCCCAACGGTACATCCGGCGGTGTCGCACCCAAATTGCCCGTCTCCTTCGCTGTTGCAGCGACTGGCACACCCGACGTTGCAAAGGAGGTCTCTGTTTCCGCTTAAAGGAAACGATCACGGTCGGATTGCACACACACATATATATCACTTCATCCTCTCTGACCCAATGATGAATCTTGTTTTTTTCTTCGGTGCTGACTGTGGGTTTATCTATTGTTGTCAGATTTCAGTTCTTTTGCATACAATCATTTCATCATTTTTGTTTCCATTAACTCTTCATCTTTGATTAGCGTCATTCCATTCTCCTTGCATTTATCTTTTTGGTGCTTGTATCTAGAGGTTCCCCTCTGCTGTCCGCCTTTTTACGTCTCATGCTGATCCCCAGTACACGTACTATTTAAATTTACTATTTACTATTACTGCGACACTCCCGCCTCTATCTACACGTGTTGTTTCTACGCAGTATCACTATCGCACTGTTTTCCTGCATAGTATATCTCATCTATATGGCCGGATGCCTCGTCTCGGCAAAGCAAATACACGTTGCCTCTGTCATACACTCGCAAGAATTCTAGATTGTACTGGATTTACATCTAATGGTTGTTGTCATTGGTATGCCCAGTGCTCCAGATTCCTCATCTCCAGCCCGCTTGTGCCCGTCACTT
Organism: Paxillus rubicundulus Ve08.2h10; assembly: GCA_000827395.1. Taxonomy (NCBI): domain Eukaryota; kingdom Fungi; phylum Basidiomycota; class Agaricomycetes; order Boletales; family Paxillaceae; genus Paxillus; species Paxillus rubicundulus. The sequence continues at coordinate 81,107 of KN824831.1, read as the reverse complement.
CCCCTATCTCATAAACAGGAATACTGGGATCCTCCGTTCGCAAGGCGTTCAGCACGTTTTCACGTTCCTCTTTGCCCACAATGACCACAAGGCCAATCCCCATGTTGAAGGTTCGTGCCATTTCCAGGGGTGCGACACCACCTTCCCTCATCAGATACTGGAAAATTGGTGGCAGCTGCCACCCTGACACATCAACGTAGCAGCCAAGACCCTTGGGAAGCACTCGGGGGATGTTCTCGATGAAGCCGCCACCCGTGATGTGGGACATGCCTTTGATGAGACCTTTCCTGGAAGTGGGGAGCACGTGTTTGATGTATATGCGTGTCGGTTCGAGAAGGCCTTGTCCAAGAGTTTCGGCTGTGTTCCACGGACAGGGAGAAGAGTAGTCGAGACCTGTGAGGGATATTATCTTGCGAACGAGAGAGAACCCGTTAGAGTGTAGCCCTGAGGAGGCAATGCCAAGGAGGACGTCGCCCTCGATGATGTTCCGAGGAAGAACTTGTTCCCTCTCGACCACACCGACTGCGAAACCTGCTAGATCGTAGTCACCTGTACGAGAGCCATTTAACATGTGGGTGTGTTTAAGGTGAAGGAATGGATCTTACCGTCTTGATACATGCCAGGCATTTCAGCGGTCTCGCCTCCGATCAGGACACACCCTGCCTGCTGACACCCAACCGCGATGCCCTTGACCACATCTGTGGCGATAGGAACATCCAGCTTGCTACAGCCATAGTAGTCTAGGAAATACAATGGCTCAGCGCCCTGCACTAGCAAGTCATTGACAGACATAGCTACTAGGTCGATGCCTGTCGCGTCCTGTCAGCCAAGCATTATAGATATCAGTGCAATGTCAGCTCACCTACGAGATTATGGACGCCAGTTTCGATAGCAATGCGCAGCTTAGTGCCAACTCCATCTGTCCCGCTGACCAACAATGGGTCCTTGTATCCAACTGCTTTGAGGTCGAAGACGCCCCCAAAACCTCCGATTTCTGCATCTGAACCGGTGCGTTTGGTGGCACGTACGTAGGGCTTGATAGATTCGACGAGTGCGTTGCCAGTGTCTACTGATACACCAGCCTGTTCATAAGTCAGGGATACTGGAGGTGTCTTAGCGGCAGCCAGTGCTCTGCCAAGAAAATGTGAACTTCCGACAGCGGAGGAGAACACGTAAGCTGACCTGTAGGCTATGTCACGGCGATACCCCTTTCCCTCAAACGAGATTTTATCAACAGCGGCGTACACAGAAGCAAGGGCCTCGTCCAGTGATGGAGCAGTAGCTGTCACTGCTATGACACGACCGCCAGACGTGACGAGTTCGTCCCCCCTTAAATCGGTGCCGCAATGGAAAACGATTACATCTATCTCGAGGCAGTGAGTTAGAGGCAGGTTTCGCGCGACAGCACCCACCTGATGGTATTTCGCCGATCTCGATCCGTTTGCCTTTTGTGTAGCTGCCTGGGTAACCCCCTGACACCAGGATAACCGAGACTGCGAAACCTGGACGGATGCTTATCTGTACTGAATCCAATCGATGTTCTGCGCACGCCTATTTGAACCAAGCACCCTGTTAGCACGCTATATTCTTATTTGGAGTACGTCACGACGTGCCAGTAGGACCGCGGCGAGATCGACGTCATCGTGAAGCAGGAGCATGAGAGCCTCTGTCTCTGGATCACCAAATCGAACATTATACTCGAGCACTTTGGGACCGCTATCGGTAAGCATAAATCCGACAAACAGAAGGCCAACGAAAGGGAAACCTGGGTCACGCGCGATGAAGATGGTCTGTCAGCAGGGTGAAAAGCACGAGCAGACCTTCTTTCCTCATTCCGTCGATGGTGGGACGGAGAGTCTCCTTCATGATGCGATCCATGATTGCCGGGGTTGCTACTGGTGCTGGGGCGTAGGCACCCATTCCACCGGTGTTCAGACCGGTATCGCCGTCGCCAACTCTCTTGTGGTCCTGTGCGGCAGGTAGAGGGACAACAGTATGACCATCGGAAAAGGCCAGGACAGAAATCTCAGGACCGCGGAGTAGTTCCTCGACTACAACTTCGTTACCTGAGAAATAATGGGGTGACAAGGAAGTGATAGGGATTTAATTACCGCGATCTCAAGGGTTCACAAGGGACGTAGCGGACCTGCAGCACCAAACACGTTGGCTACCATTATTTGTTGGAGACCTTGTATGGCCTCTTCGGTGGATTCCGGAATGAGAACACCTTTTCCGGCAGCGAGACCGCTAGCTTTCAGCACAATGGGATAACCACAGGTGCGGACATGGTGTATTGCTTCGTCGATTTGGGAGGACGAGAATGTACGGAATTTAGCAGTGGGGATTGCGTGACGGTCCATGAAAGCTTTCGAGAAGGCCTTGCTTCCCTCCATCCTTGCAGCCAGCTCTGTGGGACCAAAGACGGGGATGCCAACTTGGATACTTGACTGAGTGACATGTTTTGACACAAAATGATCGAGGACTGACCTTTACGAAAGCATTTTTCGACACCGAGTACTAATGGCTCCTCGGGTCCGGGTAGAACAAGGTCGATCTAAGGATGATATCAGTGACGCGGCGAAACTGACAAGGGGGGTGTTACTAGCATCATTTTGGACGGCAAAGTTGACGATTTGGTGATAATGAGGGGCAGCGAGGGGCAAGTTAATGTTCTCTGTCTTTGGGGTGTTGGCGGTTCCACCGTTCCCGGGACAGACATAGATGCGGTTTACAAGCAGGGACTTGGCGAGCTTCCAGGCCAAAGCGTGTTCCCTACCTCCGCTGCCTAGAACGAGGACCCTGGCAGTCATCTATGAGGGGTGGACGGAAGGACGATGGTACTGATCGAAAATTGTTTTCAAGATTGATATCAAGGTGGATAAGATTAGATAAGATATTGGTTATCTAAGCAACGAAGACCCCCAAGACTCAAAGGTACTATGGAGGGGTCGTGAGCATCAGACACAGGGGGCCACGATGCAAAAGATCTCGACTGGAGGCACTGATGCCATGGCCTTTTTCCACCCAAGGGATTGGTGTGTAAGCGAGGCCCCTGCCAGGGAAAGATAGCGGTGACGACAGAGCGCCCCGGAGGATATCTGCGGAAACAAGAATGGTTAGGACTCCTTAGTGTCCTGGTGCCAGTGCGCGTGACCGGAGTAATTGGAAAAAAAATGCGCAGGTACTTCAACCGCACAAGTTGGCCAAGTAACTGGCTTTCATCACTCTGCACAGTAACTCACCCCAGGGCGGTCTGTTCGTAGATTCAGGTCGACGCCGTGTAGCACAGTTCGCTGACAACGGCACACAGGCGCTTCTCTCCTCGTTGATATCGCGTGTGAACAGCCATTTTAGCGAGGATACACGCCCGTAGAGAGGGTTGCCTCCGGGATGGAGTCTAGTTTCAGGAATACAATATTCCACAGCGTGCTTGAGCCATTTGAAGAGGCGAGTCTCCCGCGCTGCTGTGACACATTTGCTCATCGCGCTGATACGCGAGGCACTGCTTCATTTGTATCGTCGTCCTCTTGTCTCCTCCTTACGCTTTCTTTCTTGTCAACAGAGCCAAGGCGCCTGTGAGTCGAGCGACCGTCATTCGAGCTTCGAACGTCTCTCCCCGCATGAACTCGACAAGATTTACCACACTCAAATGGAGGAAAAGCCTGCTCTAGTTCAACGAAAACTCTCCCGAAAGAATTCAAAAAATACTTCTGGAAAATCATTATGGCATAGGAAATCCACGAAGAAGTCAACTGAGCCAGCATCCACCGCCACTGCCACTCTGGCCGCAAACAACTTCCCGTCCCTCGACAGTACTCTCTCTCTCCCCGTGACAATGGATTCCAGCGACGACAATGACGGTACCCGCAGCTCCCACGAAAACCATCTCTCTTCCCTGCTTTCTCGTTCCATCATTCCAGATCCTTTGGGCGAGCTCCCAGTCTGGTTCAAGAAGGAGAGCGAGATGGCTGCTGCCAACATCTCTAGTTTCAGGATCAAGTATCCTCTCCACAATCCAAATGGCCCTCGCTGGTACAAGAACCACCATCTACTACCCGCCACTCACTTGAATTCTCCTCCCTCGTTTTTCTCCACTTCCTTTCCTCCAATGGCTGCCTCCATTCAGGAACGTTCCGAGGATTCGACGCGCCTTCCTGCCCCGAGCCGCACTCCCTCTAGTACACCCTTGCCGACGCCTAGCTCGTCGCAGGTCCGTATCCTGGATCCCAACCCCAAGCCGCGCAGTCGGAAGACCTCCCAAGATAACGTCGACCTGATGGACATCAGTGACCCTTGGGGTACGCATTGGCATCACCAATCTCCTTATGATGCAGGTAGTAGCATCAGCCCGGTCTCGGTTGATTCCCCCGAGGTAATTTATCACGCCTCGTACACCCTATCGTGGAGCTGACTGACATCCTCAGGGTCCACCACGCACTCGCTCTCGCTTGTCGAGCATGAACACGGGTCCAACTCGTCGAAAGACCGTCACTCCTTCCCCTCTCTCACAATCAACATCCGCGCTTCACTTGCAGTCACCCGAACCGACTCACGTCACCCGTAAGCTAAGCAAGCGCCGCAAACTTGGTGGACTTTTCGGCAGCCATGACAAAGGCGCTTCAGAAGACCCAGAAGCAGATTCACTTGACAACTCTTCATCTGGTGTCCCAAAGCGGTCGTCCACTGTCCCAAACGGCGGCCTTCACCTTCTTGGTGGATCGAGGCGCCATTCCATCCTTTCCCCCATGGCCATTCCTGTGAACGGATCTACGGCAGCGCTGTCGGGTCATTCATCCTCCAAGAATGACAGGCGCCAGAGCGTGTTGGGGCGACTGGTGAGGAAATTTAGTATCTTGAAGAGGTCTACTCAAGATGCTGGCGGCATCATCAGCGAAAGAGCCGAGGACAATGAGCACTCGGTCGGTGTTACCCTCTCAGCTGTAGATGAACAGCCATTGCGGCGCTCGTTCATCTCGCAAAGACAGTCGTCTCCCGAGAAGCCGGTCATGGAGAAGCGACCCTCGGACCCGTCTAAGCGTATTCCTCCCCCACGGCTAGACTTGGAACCGGAGACGCAGGCTGAAGGCGGCAGGGGTCCGTCGATGCAGTTCCAGCGAGAGACTAGCGATCATAGATCATCCATCTCATGTGATGTGCCGTTTTCTCCATTGGGCAAATTGACGATCGCGAACCCAGACGCTCCAAGCTCTGGAGGCACTACTCCTGTCAGGATAGACCTTGTATTACCGCCAGAAGTTCCCAGTGAGCCTCCGCCCGAGCCCAAGCCACAAGTGCGGGATGCACAAACGGCACAGTACCCCCACCCAGCCCATGCGCAGAATGTTTCACAACGTTCATATACTTCAGCTCCGCTCACTGCTGCACCAATGCCTTCACTGAGTGGGAGGTCATCGCCGGTCAAGGGACTCCTCAGCCCCATCTCCGTCGCTGCTCCTACTTTCTCCTTCCCTGATATCCCCCAATTTCTTGCTGGATCACACACTCCTACTCCATCCGCGCTAACTCCTTTTTCGCCGCCGCCTTCCTCTGCGCTTCGTCTGTCGACGAGTGCTCCAACACAAAACTTTCTGCCAGCACCTTCCCTTGGAGACCTTCCCTCAAGATCTTCTTTGTTACAAGCACCACTCTCTGTACCTGTCTTGCCTATTGCCAATGACTCTCCGTTGTCAGAGGCATCAGTCCTGGCTAACCCTCCCACTCCTTATAGCACCGGTGAATCAGATCACAACTTACCTGTGCTGGAGAGAGTTTCGACCAACCAGACCACTCAGAAGGCACCGTCGCGAGATGCGTCACCTACTAAGCAGGTGGATGCTGAGGTGCGGCTGACTAAGTCTAATTCGGGGACGAGCAGGAAGACGGAGACGTACAAGCTTGTGAGGAATCCCTCGGATAAAGTGTCGTCGGCTTCGGAAGCGTTCAATGCAGAGGGTGAGCAATGGTTGGTGATCAACTCTGCTGACGTACCACGCCGCCGGAGGACAAGGGAGAAAGCGGAGAAGAGTGATAGGGTAGAGCAGCCGTCGTCAAGAACATCACGGGAAAGGGAGAGGGAACGGGAAAGGCCAAGGCCAAAGGAGCTGGGTAGAGACAGAGAACGGGAGCGGGAGCGGGAGAGCAGAAGGAGGAGACAAGAGAGGGCTGCTCAAGAGGTCGCCGATAACCAACGTCGAGCAGCGAGCCATGCGCGGGTGAACACACCGCCAGCCGACAAAAGGAACTCTGGGTCTCTGTCGGGGCGACCTTCCAGGGCTCGTAGCCTCGATACCTCCCAACGTCCAACTCTACTTCAGCCTCTGATCTTCACTCTGCAAGACGACCCTCCACCCCTCGGCAAAGATGATAGGACACGCGACTCCATCCATCAGGGTCATTCAAAGCCCACCCGTCCTGGTCCGAGTCCAATCGTTGCTGTTGCGCGTGTTGAGCGATATCCATCTACCTCCGCTCGACCCACTTCTGAGCTGACATCGGCCGCTGATATTAATGCCCTCAAAGCCCGTGAAGCATGGGAGATGGATCGCTTGTGGAAGGGAAGAAGCATGTATCAAGGTCAACCAGAGATCAACGTGATAGTTTCGCCGTCTAGCACAAAGGAGTCCAGGCTTGCCAACGGCGAGCCGGCCAGAGATGTCATGTCGATGCACAGTATCGCTCACGGATCCAGTCACACTTCGTATGTTGTTCAACCCTTACAAGCTCACCCTATACCAGCCAGCGTGTTTTATGCGAACATGCCTTCAGCCCCTCCACCAATAATCTATGCTGCCTCTCCGCATGGACAACCGCACTCTTCTCGAGATTACGCTACTTATCGATCGTTGCCCAACTCCTTCACATTTCCTTCCAAGGATGGACTAGCAGATTCGCCATCGCGCCAAAACCCTTTACCCGCCCCCCCACGTGAATCGAGCTACCAGCCCGCTCATCTCCCAGTTCTAACAGATCGGAGCGGCGGATCTGCTTCAGAATATTGGACCAAGTATACCAACATGCCTTCACACTCATGATATACCCCATCTCAGACCTTGTTATCTCCATGGTTGGTCGCAACATAACGCAGGTCACCACTAACTTAGATTTGATATTCACATACGCTCACATCACCGATCATAACAAACTTTCTCACTTTTCTCTCCTTGTTTCCGTTTGCGTGTCTGTTTCTGTAGCTTGGGTGCTGTCACTTGCTTGCGCCTTCATTTATTGCCTTTTGGACTTGCGGACAACTGTCATGTATTATTACACTTGATGCTTAGCCATAAGCGCGGCAACAGCGACCACGCAATTTCTTCGTTAATCTATCATTCTACATTACTTGGCGGTGATTCGAGTCTCTTGGATAAGTCAGTCTGTCAAGCAGGTCAAGTTCAGCAAGTAGATAGGACAAAGCAGTGGACCGAAATCAGCGCGAGCACTAGGATCCATGTTCGATAAGTACAAGACTTCAATGAAAGGGATAATACAAGATATGCAAATTGTGAACCATGATGCGATAGTTGGTCTCAGAATGGGGTATGAAATATAGCCACGAAACAAAGAGACGCAGTGGTGCACGGCAAGTGGTTACGAGGAATACAAGCGGTAATCCAAAGGAAACTCTGGTACTGGATAATCGTCCCACTGCCGTTCACCGTTGACGAGGAAGCGACGCAGCCTGGCGACTTGGGATGATAGATACATGAGAATGATCTGCATCTTGATTTCGAGTTTCAACTGGAGTATTTCATCGCACGTTCGCAGCGCTTGTGATCGTGTTGCTACGAACATGTTGCCAGAGAAGCCCAGTCCTTTGAGGCTGTCAATCATCTCTCCGAACTCTGAGCACCAAGCGAGTACGCCGAGCTAAGATGGACGTAAGTCACAGGCAAACCCGGACGGCAAGAGTGCTTACCTGGCCGTATTGCTTGAATCGCCCATATAATACGTTTGGGGCTGCCTTGAGAGCGAAATCAAAGGCCTCGTTCTGCCTGATGACATCGTCGTCTGGTATATAAGGACTAGCGACCGGCTTGGGCTAAAGTTCAAGTCAGTCGTAGTTCCTCGAAGGCATCCTAACCCATACCTCGGGTCGTGGAGGCGGTTCCTGGAACCACTGGTGGCCAGAGTAATCTACTTCACCACCAAAATCAACAACGTCAAGGTGCTTTCCTGTATAGTCCATTGTGGGCTGCGCAAAAGAATTGAATATCCCGGACTGGACGAAAAAGGCTTCTAAAAGTAACGAAAGATCTTTTGGTAAGGGGGACTGTTTGTTTAACGAAGACTCCACAGATTGTCCTGGGGGAACGAAAATAGTCCGATTGTCAGACGAATTATCGCTGAGTGGAGATGCGGATTGTAAGCCTGAGCCAAGATCGTACATGTGAATATACTTGCCGAGTGACGGGAGACGGAGGTGCTTTAATGAGGTGAAACTTAGGACCGATGGATGACTGATCGCGAGAAGACAGATCCTGTTGACAGTCGGTATGGAAGAACTCGTCTGATTGAGAAAACAGACCTTGAATAACGGATTGATGGACGACTTTGTTTCTTTAAAAGATGGGTGTCGGCGAATTCGAGGACTGGCGGTGCGAGTTCTCTTGAGTCTTGCGATCAAATGCCGGTGACGTACAACAGATATATGACTGGTGTTTGACAGCTGGCGATGGAAGCGCGGCGAAGGGGATGGAAGCGCAGAGGCAAATGCCGTAGTAGGTGTGGCGCTGGAAATGGGAGAATAGAGCGTACTCTCAGGTGGAGTTGGTGACGTGACAAATGAATCTACGTCTGATTCTGGGCTGGCTGGGTAGACGTCAGTCACAAGGCGCTGTAATATGGGTCTATAAGGTGAAGCCGTGAACTGGCGTGGTTGTGGAGGTGGGACTGGAAGAATCGGAGGGGGTATGGGCAACGGGCGAGGTGAGTCAGGTGCAAAAAGCGCAGAGGGGTAGAACGTAGTAACCTCAGGAATCTTGAGGTGGTCTGAGTCACTCAAGGCAGATATGCGTGATGGTGGGAAGATTATGGAGGAATCGGAGGGATCTGGCTGGTGTACGTTCCGACTAAGCCAGGAAGGAGAGGGAAGGATGAATGATGATCTCGTGGAAGGGTTCACCAAGGAGCTGCTTGCTAGTGGTGATGGAGATGTAGTGAGTTCGGATGGGTTCACAAACTCGTAATGCGTCACGGAGGGTGAGGTACGACCGAAACCCGCAGGTGCTGAGTGCTTCCTTTTTAATGGCGGTACTAGAAGGGGTATGGGCGAGGACCTTTCAGGCAAAGAAGATATAGAAGCAGTAGGTGAGGAGTTACTCTCAGCGTCGCCAGCAGGGAAAGACGGTGACGAAGGATGAGCAAGGTTCAGAGGAAGCTCTGGGACAGGGGGTATGGGCGTCGCTGGATCACTTGATATTGACTCGGAATCAGATTCACTCTTGCGATTCCAGTGCTTCCTGCTCCTGATCGTATCGACAGATGAAGCGTCAACGGTGTGAGTTACAAACGAGTCACGGAGAAGTTGTGAAAGGGACTTGAAACGCTTTAGAGAACCTCCAAATTTATGTCGTGGTTTTGTGGGCTTTGCAGAAGAAGGATCTGCGTGTTCAGGTGGTATGTTCGCCGACGTACACTCAGGCTTCCTGTCGGAGTCTAAGAGAAGAGTGGCGTCCTGATCGGTATTTAGAGTGAGATCGCCTGAAAACGTGCCACGCTGAACGTGCGAGGAGGCCGATGCGTCGAGATAGGGAGGTTCAAGGAGATGAGACGGGGGATCGGATGTTGTAGAGACGTCTTGGGCAGACGCTTCGAGAGTAGGGATGTGAGTAGGTGGTTTCGGAAACTCGAGGTGTAGATCCGATTCGTTTGTTGCAGTCCGAATGCGAAATGATGAGGCTCGGCTATCTGTAAAAGACGAAAGATGGAGTGATACCTTGGAGAAGTTCTTGAGGCGGAAGGGGGCGGACTTGGTTCGAGGGAGCGACGATTGTGGTTGTAGGGTCGTTGAAGAACCAACTTGGGAAGAAGATGGAGGGAGAATGTGATCCTCTGGATTGTGAGAAGATTTTGGAACAGTGCTAGGGTGGTCAAGCTCAGGCTGGGGCGGGACGTCGTCGATGGTGATGAACTCAAAGTCACCAGAACCTTCGTCGATTGATGAAACGGCCTGTTCCTTTACAGGTTCGGATTGCCTCTTTCCAAAGAGACGGGAGTTGGTCGTGCGAGGAAAGGCTCGGGCGAGCAACCGAGTGGGATCAAAGGAGTGAGTCGAGCTGCGCAGGGAGCCACGAAGGCTGCGAGGTAGCTTCGACTGAAGAAAGTTCTGTGCCGACGTTGTGTCTTCTCAAGTCCTCGAGATACGGACTTGTGAAGAAGGGCGATGCAGAGGCTGCGACCTTTGAACGAAATCGAGCGCTGGGAAGCGTAGCTGCGTGACTTGTGCGTGTCAGCCAGGAGTTCTGGGTGTAATGAAGGAGCAATAGCAGAAGTCGTATCACTTGCGTATCGCAGAGCCTCGTGTCAAGAAACTCGTTAGTTTTTGTGCGTCTGCCTCGAGGCAACCTGATGCAAGACCCAATGTACGATCGAACGACTCAGTAGATTTACGTAAGCCCCATCCTCAGTGCCAGCCACATCCTCAGATCTCCTGCCTCACCTTGTCCGCCCCGAGTACTTGATCATGTCCGTGCAAAGCTCGTCTACACTAACCGCCAGTGAAACGATTGTTATCCACATACCTCAAGAAATGGCAGGGTGAGCAGTCGACTAAGGTGCTTATCTTGGCCCCGATTGTCGGTTCTCACAGTGACGGGAACTCGAACGTCAAGTTAATGCCTGCTGATATACGTCGATTCGGAAAGTACAGTGCCGTTGTCTTGTACACACGTTACTTATTTTGCTATCAAAGCGATGGCCTCGTGAGCATGTCCGTCGAGGGATGAAGCTCCTTGGCCACATTTTCTCCATTTTTAACAGAACCTTCCAAGTACCTTGCATTAATTGTCCGCTGCACAGTCGGAATGATACGGTCTGGAACGGCTGACGTTTCTAGAAAACTATATATTACTCTTTGCCAGTTCGTGCACGCTCTCCGTCCTTCTATAGATTGACTCTCAGCACATCCCGTCTATCAATGCCTTGATTTGTTTACCTTGGCCCTGCAGGCAGACGAAGTACCTATGACCCACGACCAGGAGGATGGTCCGTGGAACACGAAGGTTACACGCTGACTCGCAATTGCCACTGAGCACGTTTTCTCCATCATTCGCTGTGACCCCTGAGGCATTAGCGATGATCCAGGAAGACGCGGAGGATCGAAACTATCTGCCTCAGTCGCATCGTGAATACATGGGATTGATGGCCTTGTCTGTGATCGCAGCTGAGATCATGTTTCCGAGTCAGTTCTTTCACATCTATCTCTGATCTACTTGCAGGTAACGTTACCCCTAGCCCTGGTCGACCATTCTCTACATGTATTTCCTCCCCCGTTAACCCCTTATTTTCGGCTGTCCTGATGCCACTCAGCGATTGATCGAGCCTCCCTGCTGCTGCGTTTGCGAAGGACAGAGACACGTTCAACGTTCAGAGGGGCAAGCACCGTGACGGACGTCGCAGGCCGAGGTTCGGTGTTCGGCGCTCAGCATTTGGGGACCCACACGGTGACCTACAAGTGGGCGTCCACCACTGGTCTGGCGTCCACGTTGATCAAGCCACTCAGTCCAGCATCATGCCAGCTATCAAGTTCCCTATCATAAACCCCAACTCTATCAAGGCGATGACAGACGGACTCAGGTATAGCCAGTCCCACAGCCCGACGTGAGTCTATAATCGTGGTTTCATTTGCGGAACCAGTACCCTCATCGGTGTCCCACTTCTTTACAAATCCAGATGGACCACCAAGCATTGACGATAAACTCATGTGTCGTTCAAGTGCAGAGCTGCATGAAAGCTCTTCTCGGCCAGACCAGCGGCGTTAACTCGAAAGACTGACGATCGTGTCAACAGGCAACAACTGCTCGCTGAAGGTGTGGGTGACATTCTTGGTACCCCTCAGGTAGCGGTTCGCTGGGGTTGGGACGACTGGCCTTACAGCGAGCGAGTTGTACAAGACAGCTCACGAGGGCGTTTAACAACTCAGGAAGGATGCAACGAAGCGTTTGATGCGAGATCCGAGGAATCAAGCGGACAGTCTGGCTTGCAAAGACTGTTAGAGACGCTTGCAACGAATAGTTAGGAGAAGAGCTCTGATTGTTGAGGGTGTCGCAGCTGCCACAGGTGTTATTCTGGGTCTCTCATTCAAGTAGTTCACCAACAAGTACTGTCTGGTAATCAAGTGCTCAAAGCAATGACGATATTCGACTCCTCTAATAGAGCTGGGGCCCTAGGCCTATTCGTTGACTGGGTGACGATCCCCGAAGGAGGTTCGCCAGATAACTACAAAACGCACACAGGAATAATCGAGTCGCGGAGTCCCCAAGGCACGCACAAACAGTTGAACAAGTAACACAGAAAGACAAGAAAACTTTGAAAAACACCAGAACCACGAGAATGGCTCTCCTAACCCAGCAGATTCTGTCGCTCCCCGACTACCTCCGCTCCCAACAAGTCTGCTTCGGGGGGTGAGGGTGCAATCATGCGCTGGACGAACGGGATCCTGCGGAGAGCAAACTGTCCACCCGTCAACACTGCAAAACCCCCACGGCTCGCTTCTACCAATAGATAGTTGCCAGCAACCCCTCCTCCCATCAACGCTACCAGGAAGACGATCACCGAGAACTCTCCCACTTTTCCATATAGTGTGCGACCCTCGTCAAAGGGGTACGGCACGCCAATCGTTCTCATCCAGCTGCTACCGCCAACCTGCATGATCTCGTGAATTTTCCCCCCTCCTACGCCGCTCACGCCTGTCACACCCCCGTCGCACCATAACACCATGCTACCCATTTCATTTGCTCGAGTTTTCGCTTGTTCCCACATGGCAAGCCCGACGTTGGTGTCCCAAGTGCGCGCAGGCCCCAGGACGAGTGCGGGCCGAGAGGTGAGACTCGTGAATGCAGACGGGGAGGCAAAGTCAAGACATATGGACGATGTGAGGGGAATAGGACGTGTATAGTTCGGCGCCGGAGCCCACTCAGGCGCAGTCACGCCCTTGGGGTGGGTGAGGAGCAAGTGAGTGATCACGGGGGAGTCGACTGATGGTACCTTCGAGAACGACTCTGTCACTGTTTCTGTTGTCAGAGACCACATCGACAGGGGAGGTTATTGGCTCACAAGGAACGAGATTCCGCTTGTAATATTGAACCACTTCTTCACCAGCTTTTTGACCCTTGTGGATGAGGGCGAGTCCGTTTTTTGTACGAGATGGGTCACCCATCGTGTATTCTTCGAAGGCTACACCAATGTAGGCGTGGGTAGAAAGGGTTCGGAGTCTTGTAAATGCAGCCTCGCGTTCCTTCTCTGAGTTGAAGACAACAGCACTTTCAGGCCAGAGGATTATGTTCGCTGCGTTCATCTTGGATGTTTCGGTAACGAAGTCGTCGAGGGTAGGGTGGCTACCATCCAAAGGGTGGGGTAGTGCGCAACCAACCGTGAGAGAGGTGGCATGGGCAAGGACGTCAGGGCGAATGGGCAAGTTGTTAAGCGTGAACGAGGGAAGAGTGAGTGCGAGGAGTGAGGTCACCAGTGTAAGCAGTGCTTTGGACCTGCAAGATAAGAGTGACTGGCTCCCATGTACACCCAAAGGTTCATAGTCTTCAAATCCCATGAGCCACTGAGCTGCGAGCTCAGAGCACACCACAGCCCAGGCTGCAACGATCCAATCGATCCCGGCCGGACCCACCAACGGCACAATCCAGTTATATGCATGGGATTCTGAAACCGGGCTCCAGTTCAACAAACGACCGACTGGAGACACATGAGATGCGATGCTCCAAGATGTCGCCCACAGCGTTGGGAAGAGTGTGAGCTGAGCCCAATCAGTGGCGACTCGTCCTTTTATGCGGACGTCGAAATATAGGGGAGGGACAGCGAAGAGGTAGGTAACTGCAGACAAGACGACGACTGCAGTGACCGACTGTGCTGCACTAGATAGTGCGTTAGCTGCCGCTGCCCAGTGAGCCAGGGATGAGCCTGCTGCAATGAAGAACCAAGAACAAAGTAATTCCCGCCCTCGAGTATGAAGGAAGGCAATTCTTTGCCCATGGATCCTCAGCACCGACAATAACAAAACTAATGGGATGAATGCAGGGAGTGGTCCCAATGCCAAGGTAGCCAATGCAAACTCCACGACAGCGAAGAAGCGAGTGGGATGCTCGTTGAGTATGAAGGTTTGGAGTGATCGACCCATGATTACAATCGCGGTGAGGGCAACGTTGCAGTCGACCAGCGATATTTAACTCCTCACTCAGGGTTTTGGGGTTGTTTGTTGCACCTTCTACAAGCGCCTCGAGGCCCATCAGACCAACTAGTAATCAGCTGCGTATCCGATAATCATACAACTTGTTCACTTTTTGTCATGGGCTCAAGCAGCTTGTGAACCAACCAACATGTGCGAGACGACCGTAAGTAAGCAACCTATATTCGCCAGTGTGCTGCGGTCTACTCGTCTTTACAGAACTTCGCGCGGGTTAACATCGGTGCCAATCAGCCTCACATTGCAACGTTCAACTGGCAAATGGAAAGTGGAAAATTTGCAGTCGACACGAGGCTACGACAAGCGGTCGGCCACAAGAAAACACCAACGAAAGCGAGGAAGGAATGGAGAACGAAGACACTACAGATCATATCAGCTTGACCAGGCATTGGCATTTATTTGACATGTAATTACCTGTATTAGGTGGTTCTGAGACCATGCAAGACGCAGGTCCTCAGGCAATAGGTCGACCAGCATGAACTGCAGATCAAACCGCCGCCCCCTGATCCGACGGTTCAGGTTCCAACGCTTGAGCAAAGGGATCCTCTGCGTTGCCCATCAACGGTCCACCGAGTAAGGCATCTCCACCGTCCATCTGGCTAAGGTCATGAACGCCCTCGTAAGACGTACCATCAGGGCCCAGGATGCTCAGATCCAGCTCCCCGACGTCCTCTGGGTCCACACCCTCGCCCACGCCAATGTTAACATTCATACCTCCATCCAGAGCCTTCAATGATGCATCTAGAATGTCTGTTGCTTCGTCGACAGCCAAGACAGGCTCTGTCTGCTGAAGAGAGAGCGCCGGGGGGGTCGGTGAAGGTGGCTTTGTCCGTGGTTCCGAAGTTGCTTCTTGAATCACGGAATTAGTCTCTGTCACGTCGTGGGTGGGGATTTCGGTGTATGGCACAACGGATGCTGCTGGTTCGTCCTGATCCATGTCTTCGTCACCCTCTACAACTTCTGGTTCGTCCGGAAGAGGAGCGAGTGGTTCATCAGCTTCTTCTTCATCATCGCTGAATTGCTTACAGAGGCCCGTTAGGATGAATCATTATATTGTTCGCTTCGCAGACATCCAGACACACCTGCTTCTTGTCTGTCTTTACCCACTTGTATACCTTCATAGTCGAGTTCGGAGGCGGGTTCTCTGGCGTGACCCATATTTTTTCCCAACACACCACCGGTTGCATCAACTGGCGTCTGGCAGCTTCTGTTGTGGCGACGCGCACCCCAATTCTGCGTCTAGTAGCCATTTTCGAGAATGCTCGAGCTAGGGAGCAATGGCCGACGTCTTGAGACGGTGACAAGGATAATATGCTAGTGTCTATCGGGTGCATAGACCCCGGGCACTCTGGGGGCACTACGCCACAATTTGTTCACAATTCAAAGTACAGTTACACGTAAGGTCAAAACGGCAAAAATGTTTACAGTACGACGCGATTGTGTTCCAAACTATGCTGTCCGAATAACAGGTGGTGGGGTGACTGAGTTGCTAGTGCCGTCTGACCAGCAGCCCGAAGCGCCCTGTACGAATCTCAACTCGATCGAGATGCTGAGCCATTGACAGAAAATTATCCTCGATATCGAAGTGGACGCTCCTCAGGGAGAGTTCAAGTCACTTCTTCAGCCCAACGCAAGACGTCTTCGATGGTGACAGCTGGCTGTGCCGACTTGAGGGGGACCAGATGAATACCCCTAAGAGAAGAAACATAAAAAAGAACGGACCTGTCGTTGTTCCCCAACGCCAGTCCCTGCACCACGAGGAGATGCCATCTCCAAAGCAGCCGCGCGGAGATTCAGGAGCTGTGCTTCGAGTTCATCGCATCTACTATCCGATAACCACGTCAGTAACTACATTGGGCAACAAAACTTGACCAACGTGTGGACGGCCTGCGTTTCCTCACGGCGAAGTTCTAATTGACGCTTCATCATATTTTCAAGGTTTCCCCTGGCCTATTTAATTGTTGCGTCAATTTGTGAACAATAAAGGACAACCTAATACAACCAACCTGGACAGGACGCAGGTCGTTTGCCGCAGCCATAAGATTTTGGGCCAGCACAGTGATCCACTCTAGATGTCGTTGCCATTCTGGTGGTACAGCAGAGTACGGGGCTGGAGGTGGGGCGAGGACGGAGCTTGTAAGATTCGAATATGTGACTAGGAGAGAGCGCAGGATAGATAGCAGTGCAGGGCGCCGGTCTAGTGGAGCAAGGATGAAAACGAGGAACAGCATTATTCAAGCGTGCCAACTTGCCTACACTAGGATCGGCTGGGTGTAGCTGGTGGCCACCCAGTTCGGCCAACGAGGGTATAGTCTCCTTGACCTTGGAACAAACGACCCACGTCAAGACATCTCTAGCGCTTGGAACACATGCCGTACAAACCACGTATCACCAAAGACATTGTAATGCCCCTCTTCGAGTATCCAATCTACCCTTGGCTTCTCCAGTTGAGCTAGCGGCCATGCGGGAACATCCGTTTGGTCGGATAATATTTCGTGCTGAGTGAGAGTACCTAGCTCAACGTCTTTATCTTTGACGCGTTCTTTAAGCAAGCCGAGAAGTTTCAAGTTGTGGGTCGTGTAATCTGTATAATGAGACGGTGGTGAAGGGAAAGGATTCCTCAGTTCTGTTTCTTCTTCCTCCATGGGTCCGTGACGACAGGTTGAATGCTACACGCCCATTATTTCTGTGGAGGGTCGCATTAATAAGGGGGGGGTCAATTACCCCAAAAATACCGATTTAGTTTTCAAGTGCCAGTCACTAGCTAAACAATAGTGCTAGTGCCGTTCTTGACCTGGACGGTTACCTTCAAAATGGTGCGTCGAATCGCTTCCCAGGTGCACAAGCAGGTCTCTCGGCTTATGCAGGTAAACTACATGCGGGATGAGCCCGTATGGTATCAAGCTGTCCTACAATTTCCTCCCCTACCACTCCCTCCGAGGGCACCACCCTCGCGCCCAGATGTCGAAGCAAAAACCCCGCGCCGCCAGCTAACTCCCAACTCCAAGCTTCGACCTCCAAAAAACCAACCGTTGACCGTTTCTTATCTGGAGGACGAGGTCCGACGGCAGTTCTTCCGTGACCACCCTTTCGAAGCATTCAGACCGGTGTCTATCGTGGAAGGTGGTTTAGTTGAAGAAGAGCACCCAGCTAACGGGAAGGGGTGGACGAGGTTGAGCCAACGAGGGAAGAACCCAACCGCAGAAGAGTGAGTCTTTCCCGTACTCGAACTCACGCGTTCTGGTGACGCTCTTGCTTCAGTGTTGTCCTCTTCGCTGTCAGCCTGCACAGACATCATAAGGTGTCACTCACGGTGGCCTACACTCGTGCAGTTGCAGAGTTCCGTGCCTTGCGTGGAGAGTATGATATTGCGAACACATTTGCTCGGATGGAGGCCGAAGCCTACGGCACCGTGTTCCCGTCAGAAATTGACCGGACATTCGAAAAGGAGGACAAGGTTTACCAGGCCATTGAACGCAAGAAAGCTCTCGATGAAGGTGCTCTTCTCGCTCGCAAGCGCTGGAAAGCGATCCTTAACGTTGACAGCGGTATGGGCAACACTTGGAGCAGAGGGCAAGAGTACGCCAGATTGCAGAAGCAGGGTGTACTCCCGACACACTTGGTCGCTGATGATCAGGCTAAGCCGACAGAGGATGAACTTTTTGGAAACAGCGAGGCAGAAATTGTCGCTGGGACTCCGGACTTCCTGCGAGTGTTACAACAGCATACATAGATTGTCTAGTTTAAATCTGCCAGTGGAATTTGTTTCACACCTGTGGAATCTCGACGGTCATACGACAAAGTATATACTAATTAATGTACAGAAAGAGTTCGAGCTATGCCTTGATCCGTGACTGAGCAGCCAAGGCTGCGTTCATCCCCATCCATGTCTTTTCGACAAGCCCTAGCAACTTTTGCATGTCCGAACTCCAATCATTCATCACATCCTCAGCACTCCGTTTGGGCGTGAAATTTACGACACCTGCTGGTCGGTCTATCCGTGCCCAAATAGCCTTGGAAACGACCAAGCGAGCAAGCGTTTCTTCGGTTTGCTGTGGTGTCAGATCAAGGAGGGTAGTTAGGCGGGACAAGGCAATTCGAGTATAATACTCGGAAACCACGCGGATATTCTAAGTGATCTGTGAGCGCCACGTATCAGATGAACAGAGGGTACTCACGTGTTCAATGACGCGAGTATGCAGGTCTTCCCATTGCTTAGCATTGGAGAATACCGGCGTTGTTTGCAGGAAAGAACCATAGATTGATTCGATGCCGGGCCACCTCATTAGCTCGCGTGTCACAAATGACTTGACGAGATTGCTGGTATTTATAAAGGTCAGCGGTAATTGAAAGATCAAAAATTAATGGGACGTACTAGTGCAGTTCAAGTTTCTCGAGAGCGGGGTTTACGAACCAATGGTGCAACATGTCCGACTGCTCGTTGTTATGGGGAGCGAGTACGACGTAATACACGATGTGCTCGAGGGCCTGCATTCACCAGATCAAAAGAATGTCCATGAGGAAAATTTCAATTAAGGGGAATTGAGGTGAACGCACCGCACGGCTTTTACTCTCATCATCCTTGATGGATGGCGTATCCCACACTTTCTCGTAGTGCTTCGCGACTTCTAAGTACGCCGTTTGATGTAGGGCTTGTTGGATCATCAAGTCATAAAACTTGAGTTTGAGATCCTGATCGAACAGATGAGCAATTAAAACGATTGAAACGATTCCTCTGATCGACAGACCTCGTTCTCTTTCTCCTTGAGGAACGTCTCATTGACCTTGCGTCCTCCCACCCTTGCTTTTACCCACTCAGGCTCTCCCCCTGCGATCGCACTCTTACCGTCTTTCCGGTCCTTGCCGGCTACCTCGGCGTCTTTCAGGCGTGCAAGAGCAATCAACAACCGCATTTGCTCCAGAATGAACTCCGTTTTTTCTCTCCGCTCCATCGACGAGTAGGTTTCTACTTGTAGGTCAGAGAGTAGATCAGAGGCTGTTTGCAGCGATTCCTTAACGACAGGCGGTTTCGCGGGTGGCTGTTGTGAGAGGGATTCATGGTAGTGTGAAAGCACGAGGGTGACGCGTGCACGGGGTGTCTCGAGGAAGATCTAAGTCCACACCAGTTAGCTAGCGAAGATGAAGTGTGTATATCCGCGACATGCCTTGCCCTCGGTGACTGCTCGCAAAGTCTCGACCAGCTCCAGCCACTTAGCCTCACCTTGACGTTGTCTGATTTCGGGTAGCCACGCTATTGCCTTTTCGACTATGGACTGCACTACACCCTTCAGTTGACCGTGCTTCTTGCTCAGCAGGGTGATGGTGACATTGAGTTGGGCATAGTCCCGCGCTTCATAGCATTGGTCAAGTGCAGCTTTTGCCAGACGCGTGGTCGAAGCGAGATCAGAGGCCTGGGTCACCAATGAGTCAAAGTAATTACATAGATCATGGACATACATTTCTCGTCTGCTTCTCGAGTGCAAACAGCTTGTCCAGGGCCTCCGAGAGCCTGCCCGACTGATGACGGAAGAAATTGAGCTGTATCTTTCTGTGACAACGCGGATTGGCGCACCTTGGATAGACTTTCAGATTCTGGTAGCAATGCATCTACCTCTGGTGTGAAGTCTCTCTCTTGTTTCTTTACTTCTGCCATTGCTAGATTGTAGTACGATCTTGTATAAGGCTTGTCAAGCTTTGGCATGAACTGACGCGTCACGAAAATGTTTGGTGGTGTTTGTTCTTTGATGTTTGATGGGAAGACCTCTGGTCCTCCTTCATCGACATCATCAATCATGGTCTTCGACTCAGGTTGCTCAGTTGCGCTCTTTCCTTTCAAATCTGCGCTAGAATAATATTCGTGATAATATCCCTACACAAGCGCCAGCACCAATGTACTATATGAGTAAAAGTGTCCGTTACAGAAGGAGAATTCATTGACACACAGGGATGTCATATGTTGTCGTTGATACAGTTGAATGTGACGGAGATAATTGAAGCTCGTATTTTTCGTCCGAAGGCTCATTACCGTTCGTCTTTGGAGCATGGAGCATAGAAAGTGACTTGTCGAGCATGTGCTTAGGGATCGAGAAAGGGTAGGTAAGGAAAATGCGGCATGCGAGAGCGAGCAGCCCAGTGAGGACCGTCGGGAATGCAGAAGGAATTGCATGGAGGTCGCCATATTTTTGGAAAAGGTGTGCAGTCTCGTCAAAGGAAGTTTCCATAGATTTTGTTTCAGCGGGCGGGGTAGCGTCGACCTCGGCGTCAGTCATCATGGGCTCGACCCCAACGGATTGATGAGTACATTTGGGAGTTGCGTCTACCTCAGCCTCAACGCATCCCGGCGTCGCGTCGACGAAGACGGAGAGCAGGTCAGGTTTGACCTCAGTCATACGGTCAACAAGCGATGGCGTGGACTGGATTCCCTGCTCGCCAGTCTTGGGCCTGACGTGTGCGAACTTGTTTGCGTAAGTCTTCGTAATAGTTGCATCGACAATCTGGTCTTTCATCTCTGTTCTCCTAGCTTCACGCCCAAGGGCTTTGCCTCTTTCCATAAGACGCATGCCTTGAAGATGGGGCAGCCAATCCGACACCTTCTGCCACCCCTGGGCATTGGCTTCCACATAACCTGGACGGTTCTTCTCGTGGAACCACTTCAGCAACTCAAGGTGTGGGGCCAGGTGACTGAGAAGAATGGTCGAGTGGAGAGGGTCATTGATGATAGAGTGGCCCACGTGGAGGCGAAGAAGCGACCTCGAGGAAACCTCAAGGGAATTCAGTGTCTCTGCGGAGCCTGCACGCGCATCTAGGACGAGTGCAAGATTCTGAAGCCGCTTGCAATTTTGGGTAAGAGATGAGATCCCTTCTAGAGTGAGACTTGGGCCCGAAGGGCCGGGAAATCGGGCCATAGGACACAATCGCAGGGTCTCAATGTTTGGACAAGTTTCGGCGATGCATTGCAGGTCTTCGTTGTGGAAAACCGTTGACTCTGGAAGATCGATTTCGAGACGGACCAACGCAGGGAGGGAGCTGAGACACTGGAGTGGAAGGTGGCGAGAGGGCTGATCGGCGGCTCCGCGAGACGTCGATCTGACGAGCTCGCTAAAGCGCGATGCGCCAGTTGCGCTGACGCGCAGAGAAAGCAACGTCCTGCTAAACCGTTCACAGATCAAAGCAGAGAGGTCTTGCCAGTCAGCCATGTCGGGAGGGTCCTCGATGACGAGCTCTAGGTTAGTGAGCTCGCTCGTGATGTGCTTCAAGAATACAGCGATATTTGCAACTTCGCCAGTCAGTTGCAGGCTACGGAGATCAGTGAATACACCGCCCGAGTGCAGATCGCCTGTGAGACGAAGTGATGACTTCTTGATCTCTGTGAAGTCGATCTCATCACCGGAGAACACGCCACTGTCAGATGATGCGTCACTAGGAGTTGAGGCGCCAGAAGGCACGATGTCATCGAAGAAACCTTCGACGGCAATGACTGATCTTCCAGTGAGGTCCAGTTCCAGAGTATGAAGAGCAGGCAAAGAAGCAGCCCACTGCCCGACTTGTGATGACAGCGCACCGGGAGCAACCAAAGCCAACTTTTCCAGCGTGTTCTGCGAGCGCACAAGATCCGTGAAAGTGTCGGGCAGGCTGGTAGGAGACGTGAATGAGAAGGCCGTGAGCTGGGTGTGGCTACAGGCGTTGACAAGGTACACGCCGAGCTGTGGGATTTTGGTGCCAACTTCCAAGATCAAGCTCTGCAACTCGGGATTTAAGAAGAGCATCGAGCGTTCCAGCCCAGCTGCGGTGTCTGCTCTCCAGATGAGCGTTTGCAAGTGAGGCAAGATGTGGGGCACAGGGCGGTTTTCTGCGATGATCGCGAAAACGGACGGGGAGACGCTCGGAGAGGATTCAATGTAAGCAATGCGGCGGACACGTTCACCGTAAGCGAGGACCCTGTCCCAATCCTCAGCGTTTGGCGCCTTAGCCTGTCTCATGGTTCTGTCAGTAAATGCCTAGAATGCTCGCGGAATTGACCAACCAAACCAAGCCCAGGGCGGCGGGTTCGCTTCATGAGGTTGTTCGGGAACAACGAGATGAGTGGGAGAAGCGAGTCAAGTTCTCTCCACAATACATCCAGTGCTGGCTCGCACATTGCTCTGCAAGTGCGTGCCAGTCGAGACACCGAACGGCGTCCGTTAGGTGATTCGATGATGGTGTCCAAGAGCTTCCTGGCAGCATCGGGATCAAGAAGAATAGTCGGGAACATGGTTTGTTCGTAAACAAAGTAGGGGCGATAGCAAGATGGAGCACTTGACTTTCTCTTCAGATTGCTGACTTCGCGTAGATGGAAGAATAAAGAAGCTAGGACGTCGGAGAACAAGGAGTTGGAAGACATGGCGAGGTGGTTAAATAGCGGAGTTTTGGTCCCTTGCTGCGTTCACGCCATGCATCCGTCAGACCTGTACTCGTTACTAACTTGAGGATGAGGGCTGGTTGAATCTGCAAATCGCATGGTGGAGTGAGCCGCTAAAGAGCCGAGCCGTGCTCCCCACTCCAAGCACGGAGGTCACACACGCGTAGAAGGTGTGCCCAATGTTATGCAATCGAAGCGAGCGAAACACGTCCAGACTCGTGCACATGACAATTATCTAGTCGTCCGGGGTGCACATCTTACACATCGCCAGGCTTTGAGCATGCTTGAGCAATGTAGTATACAGCGCTGGCGAATGTCGGATTTGCCACGGGTCATACCAGCAAGGACATCTGGGCACGTGGCAGGTATGCCTCACTCGGCCCGCCACCAATCCTGCAACAGATGGCAAGTAAAAATGGCGCGAATATTGATATGAAGCACCGCAAAGTGAAAGCGAGAAGGACAAAGCATCACATACGAGTCGCGAAGTTACAGCTCTCCAACTTCCCAGGGCACAGGTTCGCTTTCCCAATCGTCCTCAGCTTCTGCGTCACCGCGTACACTTTCGTGCCCTTCTCCAACATCCCATATATCCCCCCCTCTGGATGGGTCGTAGTGCCCAACTCGGTCGCCATACAACAATCCACGGACGACACGTTCCTCTATGTTGCTTCGGCTTCGTGACGGTGAAATTGCTAACATGCGGCGGAGTTCATCAGGTAAGTCTACACTGAACGTGTCCGACTCGTTATGATGATTTGCATCACTCTTCCCCTTGGCATCTGGATCGTGGTTGCGGGCACCACGATCTAATAATGGATCCCAATCAAGGTCATCGGCGCTTTGGCGTAATCCCTTGCCTTGACTCCGCGTGACTGTTACGACTTTGATATCAACATCGCCCGGACTGTCTTGATCCTCTTCGCTCCCTTCTTCCTCGAACTTGGCCTTCTTCCGGCTAGTAACAGCTTTGCCTTTGGCCCTACTGACAGGATCTTCTGGCGGTGGAGACGGAGGAATTAAAGAATGTTTCGCATGCAACGCAGCCGCAAGTTGCATGTTCTCGGGCGCAGGACCTCCGCCGTCAAGAGGACGTTTAGCTGATGTCCTAAAATGCGAAGCCATAGAGACTACCCCTGTAGGGATCGTATCATGTGGTGCTCTGGATCTCGCACTGAGAACATCTGGAAGGTCGCCCTTCGTGGGAAATATTCGGTTTGAGACCTTCCCTTGAATGACATTTCCTCGACGGCGTAGCTTCGACGTCATCGCCATGGAATTTACATTGTGCTGATTGATCTCCTGGGAAATGGTCCGAGCGGAGGAATCACCGGAATGGCCTTGACCAAAGTATGCGTCCAAAGTTGGGCCGTTGAGTTGTGATGTGCTTGACTCGTTGCTTTTCTTGTGCAGGCTGAGTACTGGTAGGGAGTCATCAAACAATAGCTTGAATAACTTTCCACCAGCGGGAGCCTTTGCAGGGGAATCATCCACGAAAGATGAGCTAGAATCTTGTGCTGCTGATCGCTCATCAGGTTCATCCCCGCTGTCTGAGGTGGGCTCCAAGCTTGGCAGAGGCAGAATAGCTTGCGATCGAACACGCTGGCGCTTTGGTTTGTTTGGAGAAGGTGAAACAGGTTCTCCACGAAGACGCTTTCGTGCCCGCAAGACGGCAGAATTAGATTGACGGTCATTAGAGCTGGATGAGCTGCCCTTTGGCTGGGGTGGTAAGATAAATGGGAAGGGATCGGGGGAAGGGGTCCGGATGCGTGGTTGAGGTCTTGATTTATTGCCGACAGGAGTCACGGACGGATTCGCCGAAGGCGGGTCTCGCGATGCTTGTGAGGCAAAAGCTCTGGACGTGTCTTTATGTTTACCCTTGCTCTTGACGGGAGAAAAGGGATTAAATCCCGGGAGGGGATTGACCGTCTCTGCTGGACGGGATTTTGGTATGGGACCAGCACGTGATGAGGTTGATTGTGTTCGAAGCGGAGTGGTGTTAGCGGATGAGCCTGCAGCAGGCTGTACTGAGACAGATGCTCTGCTCAGCTTTTTATAAAGCTTGTATCTCTCCGCTGGAACGCGACATGAGTTTCATACAGGGCGCGTCGAGGCAAAAGACAGACCTATTAGTGGCTGGTCTCGTATATCTTGTACAGATGGGTCTCTGCCATATCTAGACCTGAAGTCGCGTTCCCAAGCCTTTACTTCTGTACGAACGGTGGCCAAGTCGGGCATTTGGGATATGTAGCGAGCTGGTAATAAGTATTGTTGTGCTTGATGGTTTAGCAATGGCCTGGGCAATAGCCAAGTACTATACTGGCATCATGGTCTCGTTTGACGCGACGTTCGAGCACACATACACAAATATTATATATAAAAACGGTTATCGCCGAGCGTGTTGTGTCTTTGGCGTTCCCCAAGTACATAATTATAATGACTTCAAGATCGTTGCTACTCATGAGACTTGCCGGAATGTCCAACTACCCTCCTTACAGTCTTCAAGTATTTCCGTGACGGGCAGCAACGGCAATCGAACGTTTATCATCTCTACCTTCTCGGGCACCCAGTGACCGTCCAGCTTTCCATGACTTGGGGTGTGTTTTATCGTCCTCCACAATGCTCTGACTGGGAGGATAGCCAGGGTGGAGTGCGGGATGGGCAATCTCTTAGCTTCATCAAAGAATACTCTCCCCGCAACCCTGCAACCATCCCATCACCACAGCCTTACCATCAGCCCTGCCATTCGTTGATCTCTCCCCGTCATCCACATCCCCCACCGCCCCCCATTCGAAACCCACCCAGTCCACAATTCAGAAATCCTTTATCTGACCTCATACGCAATGATCCTGCATTCTCCTCCGATCCTCGTTCTCATCCACATTTCCCTCTCACAAATGCTAGGTCGTACAAGGACCCTCCTTCTAAGTCATTGCAGAATTACACCCGACATGTCTCTCTATCTCACGAAGCACCGCATTCACTAGAGAACGTGCCCATTACAGAAGTACTTCCGCGTATCTCACCTCGACCATTAACAGAAGAACGTCGCACTTCTCCGTTGTCAGCATCCGTATCGTTGGAATGTGCATCCATCACCACACATTCTACATTCACACCGTCTACTGCATCACCAGCTACCTCGCATAGCCACTCACTACCTCAGACTTCTGGCGGTCGCACCGCTTTTTCTGTAGCACCAACTTCACAGTCAACCGCAAATTCGTCCCCGTCTTCTCAACCCCAGTTCAAAAATGAGCTAAACCTTCCTGTATCTCAAGTCCTAGACCATCCCTCGGTTCTTTTCCACACATCCGCACCAGAAGTGACGCTTAAAGCACAGAAACCCTCCGTGCTACCGAGGACTAAGAGTATTGTTGCCAAAGGAGGAATGAAAAAATTGTTTCGTCGACTGACCAATCGCCATGGCCTTGACCGTATCGATGAAATGGACGAGACAGACCCCTTTGGAGGTAGTTACCATCATGACGGACCTTACGAAGCAATCGGCAACAGCCTAGCGAAGTTGGGTCCGCCTCACATGTATAACGACTTTGTCAGAGGTGATCTCCGCAATCCAAAGCGTGAGGTGGGTATTGTGAATGCTCACGTTTATGCACCTGGCTTAATAATAACACCTGTCAAGACTACCACGCATCCTTCGCATCGTGTGAAACATAAAGTATGTACAGTAGATTTCTCTGTGAATCATTGTGTCTTTACACCAGCGGAACGCAGTCCTCTACCCGAGTGCCACCTCCTACAGAAGGTGAAAACGGATTGTTCTTGCACCTCGAACCTGGCCAAATCCTGCAACGAAATGCAGTATACGCGGTTCCCATCCATAATGGTTCGACATGGATGACCCCGACTCCGAATCTTTCACGTCGTAAGGCAGGTGCGAGCGTCGCCCAACCTGCTCACTCCAGAAGGCAATCGCTTCCAAATTCCCTGATGCGTCACCGCGAAGTCACCCCGCTCGCAGGTCCTCAAAATAGCAACGAGAGCTATTCATCTCCACCTGGTCCTCGGGTACATTATTTTGGAGACGATATACCTCGCATACCGAACAGGTCGCCGCGATCTCATATCAATCGTGATATTCCAGCCTCGACCGTTTTACCACCGACTCCACGGGAATCTGCATCGCATGGTGCATCACCATCCCCATTTCCGCAACTCACACAACCACCTCCGCCCGATCTAATATCACAGCAAGGTCGGCTAATGGATCGCCCAATGAGCGACTTGCCACCGCAAGGTTTGCGACACAGGGGTGTAGGCTCGTTGGACAGTTCTCGCCCACCTGATAGAACTAAGACCACACAATCCTCCGGTGCCCAAGTCAGATCATTAGAGCCCCCACGAATGCGCCATCTCCCGAAATGTCTTGTTATGCCAGCACCACTTCAGCCCCAGCCACCAACGCTGCCTCCAACACAGGCCCAGTTCGTCGCATTACAACATTTTACATCATATGACATACATCCGGATCATCCGGGGGCCATGTATGATGGAGGACGAAACCCAACGGGGAAAAAAACCACGACCTTCCCGGCAGAGAAGCCTATCGCGGGACATGCAACTACGTCGCACGGCGACTCCGTTCCGACAGGAAGAAATTTTCCATCGAAGGTAGTAAATGCGGCCGAAAGAACCAAAGGAGCCCGTCGGGGAAGGCTGAGCAAACGGAAGCCGTGAGAATAACTGGAAGCCCACCTTTAATTCCATCCCCCTGGCTTGTACTTGGCGGAAATGGCTTCTTTTGTTTGAGTAATCTATCACCTTGTCAACTTGCCTCGTGTTAGACGATCCTGTAATCGATCCAGTGTACATCTACTACTGGTATGTATTACCTGTATCCTGGGCATACAAGTACTGTACTACTATACTAGGCAGCACTAGTGTCGACCACAAGGATATTTGTGCCGTCAGAGCTAGCTCCGATCTAGACCAGTCCACCTTGGACTTTCTGATATTGCCTTATCCTTTGGTTAGCATGTATATGTTTTTTTCCATCTCATGCGCCAGTGAGAATTCCATAGAATTCGTTCACTTCCGCTCATTACGAAAGAGCCATCAGCCTCCTGGCAATCTACAACAGATCTATAAGGGTGGTTCTACAGAGTACGGCACTTTCATCGGGGACATGACCTTAAATGATGAATCTGAAGTGACATCAATCCCCTCGCCAAAAGTGCGGTTCATGCATGAAACGTGTTGTCGATTTCCATGGATCTCGTTGCTGAGTTGTAACTGTTGGTTGTTGACATGACGAACCAACCAACCCCCCTCTGGTCGAGACAGTGGGCCATCGATATCCCGTGGACTCATAGAGTAACATCCGCTCGGAAAAAGCTGTATCACTTTGTGAGAACAAAGGACCCAAGTCCTTGAACACTTTGCCGCCGCCACTTCTCGGAATATCTCAATCTAATCTAGCCGGTAAGAGCGTTCTAACTCTAATTTCCATTTCATCGCTTTGTCCGTCATAAATACTTTCCCTGAGACCGTGGCCCGAAATGCCCTCCGCCTCTTTCCCTCCCCGACCTTCCGCCCATGGACAGTGCTGGTCTGCTGATCTGTGGTTTGGCCGTCGCTCTTGTCGCCACTCTTACCATCGACCGTATGCGATGGTCAAAAGCACGTCCTCTCCTCGTTTTCGTGTCTTGTTTTTTCTCCGTGCTAACAATGTCTACTCAGCTCGATGATATACCTGCCGTCGGTCCATCTGGTCATCTTTCGTCCTACTATGGCGCAGCCAAGTTCATTCTGCACGCCAGATCTATGATACAGGATGGATATGACTTGGTCTGTTGCTTTCTGCTCCAATATCCATTCCAAGCGTGCTGACCACGATGCTAGCACAATAACAAGTTTTTCAAAGTTCCGATGATGGATCGATGGATGGTCGTCATGTCTGGGCCAAAGCTCGTCGAGGAGTTCCGCAAGATTCCCGATGACAAGCTCTCCTTCGATCACGCCATGCAAGACGTATGCATCACTTTTCCTTTAACCTCTTCAATTTTTACCTACGTAATGGGTACATAGCTCCTACAAGTCAAGTACACCTTTGGCCTCGAAGCACAAACCAACCCCTACCACGTCACCGCCATCCAAGTTCAGCTCAAGCGCAAGTTCGGTAACCTCTTCCCATGCGTACACGATGAGATACGCAGGTCGTTCGACGAGATACTCCCCAAAAAAGAAGCTGGTGAGCATTGCCTTTGATTCATTTCTGCGAATCAGGTCCGATGCAATCCGCGTAGGTTGGGCGAGTGTACCCGCTTATTCCGCGGTGATGAAGGCGACATGCCGTACAAGCAACCGCATCTTTGTTGGGCATCCGATTTGTAAGTCGCGCCTAATCTCCCCCCACGGAAACACGCACCCAGCATACCTGCAGGTCAATCCACCGAATTCGCCGATGTCCAATCGAAATTTGCCCTGCAAGTAGTGCTGCGAGCCAGTCTGGTGAACTTCTTCCCGAAACTGATGCATCCGTGAGCATGTTCATCACCACTGATGCGGTGTTGATGATCCGAACTATTGGCCTCTAGAATCATTGGTCGTGTGTTGACCAACACACCCAGTAGCCTAAGTCATTGCGAGGATTTACTGCAGTCCGTTGTGGAGGAACGATTGAAGGACATGAATGACTATGGCGATAACTCGCCTAACCTTCCGGTATGTGTTAGATCACCTCCCAACCGCACAACGAGCATTATACTTGGCCTATAGGATGACATGATCACCTGGCTTCTTCAAGTATCCAAACCAGAAGATAGGAATCTACGCAGTGTCTGCATACGTATACTCGTCTTAAACTTTGCGTCTTTGCACACAACCGCTCAGGTCGGTGATAACATCGTCCGAGAAGAACGTGTACTTATACCCTGGAGTAGAGCTTCACACAGGCTTTGCTTAATCTCGCATCACATCCGGAGTATCTGAAACCTCTGCGGGAGGAAGCACAAGGGGTGACTGAACAACATGGCTGGACGAAAAACTCGATGACTATGTTGATCAAAATGGAAAGTTTTCTGAGGGAGTCCCAGAGAGTTAATGGCACCAGTCTCTGTACGTCCCTCTCTGTTTCTATATGGGCTGGAGAATCGACTTTGGACAATAGTGCCTATAATTCGCAAAGCTATGGATGACATCACTTTTTCTGACGGAACGATAATACCTACCGGCACTCACCTAGCTGTGGCCGCAGTGCCCATGCATCTTGACGATCGGTTTTACCCGAATGCATCAACGTTCGACCCTTTCCGCTTTTCGGCGATGCGGGGGGACGGAGAGTCGCAGGAGAAGTATAAACTCGCATCAACGAATCTGAGCTATCTGGTTTTTGGACACGGAAAGCACGCGTGGTACGTCGCCTGCCCGACCTCTTTGCAGCGATCCGCCTCTGACTGCTATACAAAACTGTGCTTGTCTTCACAGTCCCGGACGTTTCTTTGTATCAACTATGATGACAGCCATGATGGCTCACTTGGTTTTAAATTATGACATGAAGCTGAAGGAAGGTAAACGGCCCCCAGACAAATGGTTCCTGATGAACTGTTTACCCAACCGAACAGTAGAAATCATGTTCAGACGACGCTGACCTACAAACGTTTGTTTTCTCACATCAGGCTGCCATCGAGTACTAAGTATTCACTCCCGTTTTATGATAATTTTACCCCATGCCTATAGCCAGTTGCATTAGAAACACCGTAATGAGATAGGCTCATTATATTTAGACCTCTTCTGAGTGATCTTGCGATGTGCGCCTTAGTACGGGCCCACCCCTACTAGAATAAGTGTTCAAGCCATGCCATTATACGGTAGAGTACGATATGTAAGGCTGGGCAGTGGGAGCACGAAAATCATGTAATACATTTATCTCATATATAAATACTCTGGGTGCTTCCTGCCATTATACGGTAGAGTTACTAGAGTACGATATGTAAGGCTGGGCAGTGGGATGTGGACCACCAGCCTTCGTCGTATGTAGCGTTTGAACGTTATATACAGACTGTAGTACTCCATAACCTCGTGTCCACGCCTATCCCTGGGACAAGTGCAGAGTGTACAGGAAAAAACGGGCCTTGTCTCACGCAAGATCTGCTTCCCAAGCAGACTGTCCCTAGCCATGGTCCACTTGATTATCTTTCCGAGCGGCCCTTGTGGCAGCCGTAATTTGGCAAGTACAACTATCCCCCGAGCAGCGTCATTAAGATTGCTCCAACTTTACTGCTTTACTGAGAGTAAGTGGCAGTAGAACTTCGGTAGGGCTTGGGGCAGACTCACCACGATGAGCTTATCACAGCATCCCATGGCCATGGACAACGCACCTGATTCATCATGTCGAGCTTCCTCCGAATCCAGTTATTGTTCATAGTTCGCCAACGCGCCAGTGGCCGCGTTGATCAGAGACCACCCGTTCGAGGTTGAGGGTCCTTATCATACCACCACAACGGAACGCAAGTTACTCAAGCCTGACCAGCGTGTCTTACCCATCGCAACAACGACTCCTAACAGAGAGTAGCTAACCGAGTGCGGTAAGGCGATCGAGGATATTGGCCCAACTGCAAGAGCAGGAAGGAATATATATTCATTACAGTGAATGTTAAGCTATCATCAGTAAGACATGCGGAACATGAATTGGAAAGTGTACTGCTTTGTGTCTGGATCCCAGTGTGACCAGTTCCAATATCCAGCGTCATCGGATTCATCCTCAATCTCGCGAGCTGGGATGCGGAAGGCAATAGTTTCGTAAGGCTCAGCAGCGACCTGTTGGTGTTATGAGATTATATTTCATACCAGTGGAGGAACATACAATTAAATATTGATATGCCTTGTTCGGGGGCTCCCGCTTTTGCTCCCAAGCGCTCATGAACCGCCGGCGGGGGGTGACGTCGGGTTTGATCTGTGGAAGGTGCACCTGCACCATCATACCTTCTTTGCCCGTATCCCTGTCACGGACTTTGGTCACCCGGTATCCTGGTCGCCCAATTTTGAGGAAAACTTTTCGTTGCACATTGGACTGTGCTGGGGCGACCATCAATTGAGTCTCCTTTGCATCCCGAGCAGCACGCCTTGCGAGATTCGTTTGATGCTTTTTGCCTTGAGTGTGTGCAAGGTACGAGCCTTCATTTGTGTGAAGCGTAAGACAGAGGCGACATTCAAGAGACCCAAGGTGGTTGCGGAGAATGTAAGGATCCTATAGGAAGGGTTAGGACCTGTGAGATGCTGGAGGTGGGTACACGCCTTAGCAAGGTCGATGGTTTCCAATGCAAGCTTTCTCAGGCGCTCCCTTCTGTCGACATTGGTTTCTGATGCACCAGCGACACCACCACCACCGAATTTGGAACCAACACGATTCTACAAAAGAGGTCAGTCATGGCTCAAGCTTGGTGAAAGACATGGCTGACCTGATAATCTGGAAAAGCACCATCGGTCAGACGTTGTTTTATCTAGAAGGGCAGAAAACGTACCCATGACACAAGATTTTTACCGTCGCTCAGTTCAGCAGCGTCGTCGAGGTCGAAGTTCGAAAAGAACAAGTCCTACTATTGAAAAGAGCTGTGGCACGTGCTACTAACAGACTGCTCCCGATCCAGACGTGAGCTCAAAATTTGTGGACTTGAACGGTCTAGATCTAAGTAGCTGCAA
The DNA here is from genome assembly GCA_000827395.1 of Paxillus rubicundulus Ve08.2h10. NCBI lineage: Eukaryota > Fungi > Basidiomycota > Agaricomycetes > Boletales > Paxillaceae > Paxillus > Paxillus rubicundulus. Next base: position 48,636 of record KN824831.1, on the reverse strand, counting down.
CAGCTCATCTCCGTCGAGTTCAACGGCGACGCCCTGTATAGCAGATATTAGACCTTCTCGCTACGCAGAGCACATTTATCCCCGAACTTGAGCGACGAAAACAGCACTCCTCGCCCGACCTCCACATACGACTCAACATGCCAGGACACAAACGCCCTCTCGACGATGGTTCCTCCGTTCCAAAATCCAAGAAGACCAAGGTCGAGAAGAAGCTGCACAAGGAGCACCCTGTTCCTTCAACATCAGAAATGTCAATTGAGGAGGTTGATTTCCCTCGTGGAGGTGGAACTAGCTTGACACCTCTCGAAGTCAAGGCTATCCGAGCAGAGGGAGCCAAGGAAGCAGATAAAGAACTCTTCACTGTGAGTGAACCGATTGTTCCAGAAAGGCCGTATTGAACTCTGGTAGGCTGCGAAGAAAGCCCATGTCAAGGGCAAAAAGAGCAAGTCTGACCTCAAGGATCAGGTTTCGGAGGCCAAGAAGAAAAGAAACGACACTGTCCGTATCGAGCATCTCAATTACAAGGTACTGCCTTCGCCATCGTTTTGTGCACGTTAATGCCAACGATTTTGCAGCGCCTCACTCCAGGCATGAAAGTTTTCGGACAAGTCATGTCTATACAACCTCTCGCCCTCGTTATCTCGCTGCCTAACCAACTCTTGGCCCACGTTCCGATCACTCAAATTACGTCCCAGCTCACACAGCGACTGGAGTCTATGGACGCCGATGATGATACAGAGGACGGCGAGTCAGACGACGATAAATCGAATAGCCCCGCTCGGGTTCCAGATTTATCCGAGCTATTCCGACCTGGGCAGTATGTCCGTGCTGTAGTGACGACCATACATACACCCGGTACTACTGATACTTCTGGGCTTGGTCGAGTCCGCGACGATGCCGTCAAAACTAGTCGAAGGGTTGAACTCAGTCTCAAACCTGAACAGGTCAACGCTGGCGTGCAAAAAGGTGATCTAACAAATGGCTATGTGAGTCGCTCGTAGCTGGAAGATGCTTGGGGATTGATTAGACATTGTAGACCCTAAGTGCTGCTGTACAGAGTGTCGAGGATCACGGGTACATCATCGATCTCGGTATATCCGAGGCATCAGGTTTCTTGCCGTTCAAAGAGACCCACAAGGACGGCTCTGAGGAACACAGACTACAAGTTGGTGCACTCATAGATGTCTCCGTCCTCAAAATGTCGTCCAACGGCCGCATATGCACCGTGACCAACGATCCTACGGTGTTTTCTTCATCCTCGGTAAAGCTGGTTATTGACCTGTTCGGCTAACTGAGCTGACAGAAATCCAGATCTCCGAGGTCACGAACGTCGGCTCTGTGCTCCCAGGCACATCGGTTCGTGCCTTGGTCACTGCAGTAGCTCAAGACGGTTTGAACCTACAAATCCTGGGCTTCTTCGATGCAACCGCGGACGAGTATCACCTGCCGAATGTGCACGGATCACTGAAGATGGGACAAAAAGTGAGAGCGAGAGTGTTGTATGACCTCCCAGGCTCGACACCACCACGTTTTGCTGTCACGCTTTCGGATCATCATCTGGGACTTCATACCAAATACATATCCAAGGGCCAGGAAGGGTCTCCTTTCCACACTTCTTTCCCTGTCGGTACCATTCTGGGCGCAGTCAAGGTGAAGCGTGTGGAAACGGAAAGAGGTCTTCTCGTGGAGTTACAACCCAACCTGGAGGGCTTTATTCATGTGAGCATCTTTGATAATATGTGCTTACAGCGTGACTGAAGTTAATTTAGATTTCTCATGTCTCTGAAGATCGCACAGCTGTTCTGTCAACATCATCTGGATCATGGAGAGTAAACACCCTCCATAGGGCGCGCGTAATTGGCTATCACCCGTTCGATGGCATACTACAACTCTCTCTACGGCCATCCGTCCTGGAACAAAAATTCCTGCAAGCAGGGGAAGTGCGCGTCGGCGAGATTTTGAAGGGAGCAATCAAACAACTAACAGATTCCGCACTTTTCGTATCTATATCCGGAAATGTCGACGGTGTCATCTGGCCCAGTCACTATGCCGACATTCCTCTTAAACATCCGTCGAGGAAGTTTAGGGTTGGCGGCAGTGTGAAATGTCGGGTTCGTGCTACTCCTCCCCAACGCCTATGCTACACGAGTACTGACATCCCCATCAAGGTGCTTATCGTTGATCCAGAGCGAAACCGCATTGTTTTAACGGCCAAGAGGACGCTGTTGGAAACTACGCTCCCGATTCTGACTTCCTTTGAGGATGTCAAAGTTGGTGTTGTCACACATGCAGTCATTTTCCGGGTTTCAGACAAGAGTCTCATCGTCGAGTTCTTCAACAATGTCAAAGCCGTAGTGCCCGCTCGCGAAGCTAGGTGCGGTTATCTCGCGTCGTGCTATTGGTCGGGTTCATGGATTTTTTCTGATAGTGAGACTGGTGCGAAGCTTACAGACGCATTCACCCCAGGAAAGATAATTAAAGTGTGCATCATCTCTGTGGATTCAGAGACACAACGCATTGTCGCTAGCATCCGACAAGCCGCATCCACGTTTACATCCGGTGTGACCGACATATCTGGCATTTCTGTAGGGGACACTGTTGAAGGTGTCATTACAGAACTGCACAAGGTGAATGTTGTGCTTTCGTTAAGACCGTCCGATGCTCGCGCTGTTATTTCGTTTACGGGGCTGGCCAACCACTGGGGCACGACCGTTCCGGAGCTCAAAGGGTCTCTGAAGCCAGGCACCAGTGTTGATTCGCTTGTGGTGACATCCCGCAACCCAGAAAAGGGTTTCGTTGTCGTTAGTGGACGGTCCAAGACGACTATGCTGAAGAAGGGCGCATTGTCCATGGACACCGTGACCATTGGCCAGATTGTCGGGGGACGAATAACCAGACATGCGCGCTATGGAGCTCATGTTAAGCTCACCTCTCGGATCTTTGGCTCCCTGCATCCGACTGACACGTGTGACGACTACGAAAATGGCAACCCCTTCCCTGCTGTGGATTCTATCTTGAAAGCTGTCGTCATCGGTATCGACAAATCAAGCAGCCATCTGTCGCTTTCGACGCGTTCATCGAGGTTGTCGCCGAACGTTGCAACACCGTTGGTGGACCGTGAAATAAACGGTATCGATGATCTAGGGGTTGGAGAGACCGTGAGGGGTTTCATCAAGAGTGTGGCGGAACATGGGCTGTTCGTGATGCTTGGACGTGGAATTGATGCTCGGGTTCAGATCAAGGAGCTCTTTGATGAAGTATGATCTTCAACACTGATCTACACCACATGTACTGAACGGTTTCACAGTACGTCAAGGACTGGAAGAGTCAGTTTGTTGTAAACCAAGTGGTTAGGGGCCGGATCCTGAAGTCTGTAAGCTTGATGAGCTGTTGAATTGTTGAAACTTACAACCCGCTAGTGTTGACGTCGTCAACAATAAAGTCGAGATGACTTTCCGATCTGGTGACCTGTCTCGCCTGTCGTCCAAGTCATTGTCCCTTGGCGATCTCCAACAAGGTCAGAAGGTCACTGGTCGTGTGAAACGCATCGAACAATACGGCCTCTTCATTGAGATCGATGGCTCCAAAATCAGTGGATTATGTCACAAATCCCAGGTGTGTTCCAATCGTGCAATATTCGCCGCTCCATTTGACTCTCCCTTGATGCTTCCCCAGCTCTCCGACAACAAAGAGGCGGACGTCTCGGTGGCTCTGCGTACTTTCCGTGAAGGTGACCGTGTGAAGGCAATAATTCTTTCCCGCGATCTCGAGAAGAAGCAGCTCTCACTCGGTCTGAAGCCTTCTTACTTTACTGGTGATGGAGACGCCGAAAACGAGTCGGGCTCTGAACCCTTTCAGGATAACGATTTCGGTGTCATGAGGGACGTCGAGATGGACAAAGACAATGTAAATGATGTTAGGGTTGAAGATGAAGGCAGCGAATGTGGGAGTGACTCAGGATCAGAAGAGGATGCAGGCAAAGATGGCGAAGGGCACGATGAAGAAGAAGACGATAGCACTATGGAGGTCGACCCTGCACCGCCTTTCCCCATCTATTCCTCAAAACAGAAAAAGGGAACAGACGCGGAGGCTTCGTCCCTGAAGGTGCACGGATTCCAGTGGTTTGGCGACGGCGCAGCAGATGACGCACCCCAATCTGGATCCTCAGGTGACAGCGACAGCGAGGAAGACTCTGGGAAAAAGAAAAAACGGCGAAAACGGAGGGAGATTGAGAAGGATCTCACAGCTGATATGCACACGAAGCTTCCTGAATCGAACGCCGACTTTGAGCGTTTACTTCTTGGGTCACCCAATTCATCGTATCTCTGGATTCAATATATGTCCTTCCAACTCCAGCTCTCGGAAATCGATAAGGCACGAGCCATTGCCAAACGTGCAATTCAAACTATCGGTTTCCGCGAGGAACAGGAGAAGCTCAATGTTTGGATAGGACTTCTCAACCTAGAGAACGTCTATGGTACAGATGCCACGATGGAGGTCGTCTTCAAGGATGCAGCACGTCACAATGACTCTAAGACTGTTCATCTACGGCTTGCCGCTATCTTTGACGAAAGTCAGAAACATGAAGTACGTTGACAGCTGCTCCGTTGTCGTCAAGTACTCACTGACTATACCACAGAAAGCTGAAGAGCAATACAAGCGAACTTGTAAGAAATTTGGTCAAAGCTCAAAAGTCTGGACACTGTTCTGTGAGCATTACCTTCGGCGTGGTCAAATAGAAGATGCACGGAAACTCTTGTCGCGCTCCCTACAAAGTCTGGAGAGGCGGAAACGTAAGCATGATCAACTTGTGTGTGGGCTTGCCTGAATGTCGTACCCGTCAGACCTCAAAACGATATCCAAGTTTGCTACGCTGGAATACAAGCTAGGCGATGCTGAGCGAGGAAGGACCATCTTCGAGGGTATCGTAGATTCACATCCAAAACGATGGGACTTGTGGTCTATTTACATGGACATGGAGGCTGGGAAAGGTGATATCCAACACTTGCGGTAAGTTCTGGCATTTCATCCGTAACAACCTCTCCAACCATGTTCTAGGAACCTTTTCAACCGCACTCTCACGATCAAGATGACGAGCCACAAGGCGAAGTACGTACCCTCATTACTGTGCCCGTGCTACTCACTTCATCCTGTTCACAAGGTCATTCTTCAAGAAATGGTTAGATCTAGAGCGCCGATTAGGTGACGAAAAAGGTGCAGAAGCTGTCAAGGAGAAGGCGGTTGAATGGACACAAAGAGCTGCGACCGCGGCATCGTAGTATAAACTACAACACCATGATGACAAAATATCATGTTGCTCACGAGAATATATAGGGGGATAGTCGACAACGAACACAGTGCAAAAGTAATAGTGTAAAGAAAAATGCGAATCCAAACGAACGTAAGCATCGAGGAGAGCAATCAAGGCTAGGAGGGTATAATATATATATGCAAGCATCGTACGACACAAGCAGCGCCACAGTGTTATGATCGTGAGCCTGCTCGAACATGCCCGAGAGGCGAGGACTCAAAGTCACTCATGGGCCGACGGGTACTCATTGAACTGGCAAGCTGTCGTTGCCAATCGTCCAACTCATTCGAGAGGTGTTCAAAGTTCTCCGAGCTCGACATACTCGACGGGCGGTTGAACGAGGGCTGGTCAACCTCCAGGAGTAGATGTATCTTGTGGGATAGCTGCTCGTTCTCCCGCTTGAGGTTGGTGTTTTCCTGGGTGAGTTGTTCTACAGCCGATTCATCCGAACCTTTCCGGTAGATCGCCAACGTGGCGTTGAGCCTTTCTACCTCGTGCTCGAGTTCTTCCACTCGCGAGTACCGGTCATCAGATTCGCGTCGAGAGGCGACCAGATTTTCTCTCATCGATGACAAGTCGTTTTCGAGCGACTCGATGCGTTGGCACAGGTCCTTGTTCTCGCTTGTCAGCCGTTGAGACTGTTTTTGCGCATCGATGAGTTGAGAACGGAGGAGATCGTGACTATCGTCAGAGGGTGTGGTACGGCCATTGACACGTGCTCTTGGCCCAGGTTCAGTGCTTGAACGTCCGCGTGTACCATCAAGCTCCACCTGAAGAGTGGAATTCGCGGTCTTCTGCTTCGTCAGTTCATCCTTCATCTTCCGCATCATTTTTTCAGTGCCTCTGTCAAAAAGAAATGATATAAGAAATTATAACATGAACGTAATTATATTGCAGCTCACTTGACATAGTGAACAGCAAGCTGATAATCTTCTTCCATCTGCTGCATTCTGGCCTTATAACTGTATTCAGTCTCTTCGAGCTTTCGCTCTGCCTCGAGGGCCCGAGCTTCCGCTGCAGAGTCGCTCTCAACAATGGGACTCTGTCGGGAGCGGGAGCGATCCAGTTGTGACGTTAACGAACTAATCTGAGCTTCGGCATCCTGTTTTCTTCGAACAGCTTGGGCGAGTTCACGCTCCGAGTGCTCATGTAGACGAATGCGATCTTCCAGCTGCTTCTCGAGCTCAGCTATCCGCGAGCCATCAGCACCATTCATCGTCCGCTCCGAGTCCGGACTGAGACCATTCTCGGCAAGGTAATTGCGGAGCATAGCGAGTCGAACATTGGCGTCGGCGGCCTCTTTGAGTGCTTCCCGAAGCCCTTTTTCCTTGTCTGCAAAGTCCTTGCGTAAGCGTCCGTGTTCTGAGGCAGAGGCGGACAACTGAGCGCGAAGCCCAACGATCTGAGAATGGAGGAAGGTCTGTTCAGACTCCGTGTCTCTGACCCTCTGACGTTCTTCGCTAAGCTCATTCTGCACCTCCTCCAGTCGTTGGGTAACTTCTTTGAGCATGTTTCTCAGCGAAGCAGCCTCCACATCCATTGCCTCAACCTTTTCGGCATGTGCACGCGCATGCCTGTCTTCGTCCGCCTTGAGATCCCGATGTGAATCAAGGAGTTCTCCAAGACTTCCAGTAGTCAGCGCTCTGAACGCATCCGCCTCCTCACGCGACTTGGCCCACGAGTTCTCCACCTCAGCTAGCCGAATCCGGAGGGATTCCACATCAGACGCGCGCACTTCGAGCTCGCCTTTAAGTTCTGCAAGGTCACCCTCGAGCTGGCTTATCTGATCACGTGCGCGCTGATGTGCAACGTCCACTTCTTCAGAGCGGGATGCTTGGGCTTGGAGGGCGGTGCGGGCTTGATCTAGTGCACGGATGTGCTGGTCGCGAAGTTGCGTCAGCTCTTGTAATTGGTTCTTAGCTTGGTTGTGCTCGGCGTCTGTCTTTTCGAATAATGATGACTGCATAAGGAGTCGATCGGCGTGGTCTCGTAGAGCAGTCTCAATGGTTCCGTGTCGAGTTTGGAGTTCAGAGTGTGCGCGGACGGTGCGGTTGTATGATTCCTCAAGGGCGTCAGCACGCTTGTTAGCGTCTACCGCTCGTGCTTCAGCTTGTTCGAGCAGCGTGGTCTGCAACGATAACGAATCGCTCAGCTCATCAACTTTGCGACGCATGGTCGTTTGTTCCGAAAGGAGTGTTGCAAGATGTCTCTCGAGCTCCGCGATGCGTTCACGTTCAGCACGAGCAACATCCGAGGGCGTATTGGCCTCGTATGCAGTGAGTTTGGCGCGATAGTACGCTGCTTCTTGGATGGCACTCGACTTCATACGCTCGGCATCTGCGATCCGATCTGAAGCCTCTCTCGCCTGGTTGGCTAGCGTCGTCTACAAGCCATTCCCTGTCAGCGACAGTCCCGAGCGCACTACAAGAGCAGATAAAAGTAAGCTATGAGCGGGAAACACACCTGCATCTGAGTCTTGAAATGCTTGAAGTTCAGTATCATATCCGCCATCTTCCTCTGCTCCTCGCTGGGCGACTCTTCAAGCCTCAAGTCCTCCGCCTCCATTGCCTCCTCGTCTACCTGGACAAAACCAGACCGAGACGCTTTCAAAAGCGCCGTCTTCATCCACGCCTCGCGCTTCCTCAGCATCTCCACCTCCATTTCCTTCGCTTTGTAGTCCCGAATGAGGTCAGCAGTCACATTGCCGGTGCTTCCGAACTTGTGCTGAGAGTTCCCGTGCGAGTGAGCATAACCATTCACCATGGGAGTGCTGGAAGGGGAAGACTGATAAAACGCGTCAAGCGGAGGCTTGCTCCTGTCCATGATGGGCGAAGGACTACGCGCGGCGAGCCCGCTGTTCATACTCATAGCAACGCTGGCCATCGTTGGGGGCTGTTGCTGCCCCTGTCCCAGTTGTCCATGCCCATCGCCACTACCGCCCCCAGGCGACATCGCCCTCCCCGCAACCCCAAATGAATTTGGGCTTCGGGCACGCTGTGCCTGTATTTGTAGGTCTGTTGGAGACGGCGCGCGCGCCGCCCTCATACCTGTTGACACACCGCTTGCGCTCTCGGAAGTGACGCCTGTGTCAGTAACATGCCCATCATCCGTGCCGAGGGGATCCTCGTCGTCTCGTCGGGGAGGCATCGGGGCCCTGCCTGTAGTGTAAACAGTCGTGTTCATCGTATTCATCTGGTTCTGGGCTTGGCCATGGGTAGGCATACCATTTGGCGTGCGAGTGCCGGGACGAGTTCCGGGAGGGGACATTGCACGGCGGAAATCGTCGGTGTCAGGTTGGGGACCCGTGGGGGACATTGCGCGGATGCCGTTTGGCGGGGGTGCGGGTTGCTGAGACAGGGACTGCTGGTTACCAGCTGGGGAAGGCGTTGTGGAAGATTTGCGACCCATGTTGGTGGTGCTTCCATTTGAATTGGGAGGAGCTTTGCTGGAGTCCGGGTACTTGATGTGTTCTAGAAGGCAAGGTCTACATACTATTCAGAGAGATGATGCGACGGCGAGACGAACTGGTGTCAAGGACGTGGATGATCCCGTGGTCATCACCCCTCGTAGGCGCGAAAGATTCTCCGCCGAGCACAAATACTCTGCTCCCCATGGAAGCCATCGCATGTCCAGACCTCGCGCTCGGCGCAGGACCCATGTTTTGGAACATGTACCATCGTTGATCTATGGATTGAACGCGGTCAGCTCGCCGTTCACCAATGTGACTAGAATCTATCCGCTCTTTCCCCAGATACCCTGGCCTCTTCGCAGAAGTTGAACTCTGTCATCCCCCTTGGCCAGTGCCCAAAAACCGTCACCCGATGAAGTAGATACTCACTAGACAACTTAAAAGCGGCTAAATCGCCCAAATCTTTTCCATCCACGCCCCTCCCTCCAAAAATATAGACCACATCATCCACCACAGCCGCCGCATGTCCCTCACGGGGGGAAGGGATAAACCCAATACATTGGAGTTCGGTCCATTTACAAGTGTTGACGTCGTAAGCCCAGGTGTCATTGTAGTGGTACTGACCATCGGTGCCTCCGAAGCTAGAGAGTCGGTATATGAGTAAACGTAAGGATGGCCCCTGAAGTCTAAAGAGGATAGACCCACACAATCAGGCGATCTCCGTGAGTTACACATACATGTCCCGTCCGCTGAGCTGGCCTCTCGGATGTAGCAGGTTGACAGTGCTCCCATTGCGTTTGCGTCCTTACTACGAACGACAGAAACCACCCACCGTCGCAAACCACCGCCCACGAAATATGATGCATGTAACGGTGAGCTAGCGTGATGATATACGAATAGAAGAAAGGCAACTCACGGGTGTTCAGATCGAAAGACCACAGATCGTTCAGGAACTCTCCGTCGACCTGACCACCGAAAACAAAAAACTTGGTCCCCACCATGGTTACCGCGTGCCCGTACCTCCCGGTCGGCGAAGATCCATACATCGACACTCTCGTCCACTCCTTCGATACTGTCGACGTCAAACGACAAATTGGTCGAGTTAGCATAGCCCAAGCACACGACAAATTTCCGCCGCGGCAAATACAAGTTCATGATATAAAGACAACTACCCACCAAGATTAAGTAAATAGAGGCCATCATCTTGCTTCGTGGGATTTGACATTGGATCAGTCTTGGTATCACCGCCCCAGACGATTAGAACACTGCTGACTATTGCACTTGCATGGCCAACTCTCGGAGAGGGAATCTCCCCCGCGGTGTGTACCAAGGTCGCACTCAAATCTCTAGTTGAAAAGAGATAGAGATCATTGCAGGCTGTCTCGCGCACGAGACCACCAAAGAGGTAGAGTTCACCTGAAGCAGTGGCTGTTGCAGGGAGAGCGTGGCCATAACGAGGGAAGGGAGGTGGGGAAGGTGAGGTGGATGTTGCGACGCCTGGCTTTGTGACGGCGAGCGGAGGAGGGAGAAGGAGGCGACGGGCAAACCAAGGATATGCCGGGCGGTGCTGCGAGGGTTGTGATTGTGGTTGTGGTTGCTGTGGTTGGCTCTGCTGTAGTTGGCTCGGGGGGCCTTGATGGGGTTGAGGCGGTGAGGGGTGGGAGGGGTGAGGAGCGGTATTTGGGCTGGCACCACGATTTTGTTGTTGGCGCTGCTGTTGAGCATGGAAAGCAGCACCGTTCGGGGTAGTTGCGCTGAGGCAGGTTTAAGAGTATCACAATTCGGGGGAAGCAGCAAAAGGATGCAGAAAATCAGGATGCTAGGATGAGTGAGAATGACCGAGAGAAAGAGGAGAGACTCACGCATCATTGGTGGACTGTTGGGGAGGCTCTTTGGCAGCTAGTTGAGCAAGAGCCTGGGAAGGGGTCTGAGCGACGGTGACATTTGATGCAGCAAGCTGTGAGGCGCTTGGGTGCTTCTTCCTAGAGAAGAAGGACATTCTCCTTGATCTGTTTCCTAGGATGGACGGTATGGCTGGTTGACTAAAAGGCGTTGGTGAGGAAGGTGTTGAAAAAGTCAAGTGACAAGTGAGTCGGCGTAAGACAAGGGCGTGCCAGCGTTGAGAAGGAAAAGAAAAGAAGAGGAAGAGGGTGAACAAGTGCTCGATAATTGATCAGTACTTGGTAGTACAGCGGATGGAGCAGAGCAGACGGTACAACAGCGTACCAATTATTATTTACTTTCAACGGTGAGTGTGCTGTACTAAACCTCGTTTATCTCTGTTTGCCTTTCCCTGTACACAATCCCCCCCCAATCACACACCCGTCAGGCTTGGATCCTACCCAGGCCAATCATCAAAGTTACTGGTTTCCCTCACGACAACGCCCTAGTGCACCAATTAGTTTTCGCCCCGTTTTCGGGGCAGATATAGATGTTGATCATTATCAGGACATGGACATCCTCCAGTGCGTTAGCTGTCCCTTTGGCGCCCAGGCGTAGCGGTCCCAGGTAGTAAGTTGGCGTGACCCTCTCCTGACTAGGGACCTGGTTTCGTCGCCACTGTTCACACCGAGTACAGCGTAACTCGTGTGGTTGGCCAAAAACAGGCCCTGATGTCCGCATGAAACACGTGACACTGATATTGTCTCGACACCTCTCCAAGTCTCAAGATCTCACCCTTCCCTCCCTGCCTCATCATTCCCAACTCACACCACAAACCCAACATGAGGCCACCCACCGATTCTACCTACGACACTCTTACGCAGCCAATCCCATCTGGTCCCTCATCATCGGTCCGCGACACCCAGTCATCCTCCGATATATGCGCCAAACTGATCACTACAACCCACGACGGACGCACCGAAGGTTTCTCTCCACCGTACTTCATCTCACCCCAAATGTGCAATTGATAAGCCTTGCTATTTCGCAGCGCTTATGCTGACCGTCGGAAAACCAGTAACAATTGGCAGGAATTCGAACATCTGGTTCGCGTCTTTACTTGTGCTTGGGCTATGATGCTCATCTTTGCCTTTGTCGGCGCGTTTTCGCCTCCAATAGCTCGTATGTTATACCGGACATCGTCGTTTCTAGCCTGCACTGCAAAATATATGCGTACGTTTCGACGTGCTATGTCATGACCTGTATACTGACTCATTGCTCCCAGTGTTCAGTCAGGTGCAGGGGGGGTTATCATATCATGCCATGTATGCGCGATCCCTTTCATCTCAGCTCCCCACTTGTTATGTCTCTCTTGCTACAGGATCTATCAACCAATGGTGTCATAATAAACGGGCACAAAATCCGGAAAACGTCCGCTATTCTTATGCACGGTGACACAATCAAGATACCAGCATCACAATGTAAGCCCGCCCTCCTCCCTGTCTCGGAAGACGAACTCAATGTTCCTACCCCAGCATTTCAGTGTGTCCAGAAATGGAGGCATTTACCCGACACACGGCCTTCCCAGATCGTTCCCTCCCAACCCCATTCATTCAAAGTACCTCGTAACAATAATTTGTAGTGAAGCCCATTAATAACACCTCCAGGACTTGGGTCGATACCTTATCACGTCCCATTGCCTGGGAACAGGCAGCTATGCAACAGTCCACCTCGCACTTGACACATCTGCACACCGCCAGGTCGCATGCAAGATTATCAGACGGAAGGAAGGATGTGATCTGAAGAAGGAGATGAAAGAGGCGACCCTGCTGATGGCATTGCACCATGTATGTTGTCTTTCATGTAGTGTCTTCTCGTCCCTCCATGAATCTCCAACCCCGACGTTGACATCAATATTTGCTGTAACTCTAGCCTAACATCAACAGACTCTACTCCTTTGACTATGATCCAGACTTCCTCTACATCATACTCCAGCTTTCAACGGGCGGTGATCTCTTCGCTTATATCACCTCGCATGCGCGACACAGGCTCTGCGAAGGGGAGGCCAAATATATATCACTTCAGTTGCTCAAGGGGCTCCGATATTTGCACGATAGGATGATTTCGCATCGCGGTAAGTCATTTATACTTTTTGCATGTCTTCCTTCGGTTGGCTTTTTTATGTCTGTCGCTTCCTTCCACGGCGTTAGGCCTTGTCTCTCCCCAATCATTTGTTATAAGCGGACTGATGCATGTACATTTCAGATCTCAAGGTCAGGGTTTGTCTTTCATTTCATCATACCATGACTCCAAGTCACTCGATTTTGTCATCTTATCAACCTGCCAACGGTGGTCTTTGTCTCCCGTCTTCTGCCACCCTACCGCAATGTACCATTCATAATCATGCTGATGCCAACCTGCTCACCCGATTTAGCCCGAAAACATCCTCCTTCACTCTCCGGGCCCATATCCCCGCGTTCTAATCGCTGATTTCGGTCTCGCCCGACCAAAAGCCTACCAAGAAACTCTCCACGTGTGTGGCACCATTTCGTACCTTCCCCCAGAAGGTGTACGTGCATTGGAGAACAAACACTTGGGGTATGTGGGCATGCCGGCGGATTGTTGGAGTGCCGGGATTGTCATTTTTGCCATGTTGACGTGCGTTCTTCTTGTTTCCTCTTTTTGAAATTGCTGTTGGTGGGAAAGTTTGGTTGTGTTGTCTGCTTTGACGCCATTTCTGATGCGTCAGTTGCTGTTAAGCAGAGGCAGTCATCCGTTTGATTACGACGACTCGCGAGACATGCATGACGACAGGCCCAGCGGGATCACGTCAGGTGAGGGTGATAGTGAGTTCGCAGGCGAAGAAGAGGGCATCGGGTTTTCGCAGCATTCTTATCTTCAAGACGAGAGGACAAAGCAGCGCATCCTCGATGGTACCGTCTATTTCTGCGAACCGATATGGGCTCCGTTGAGAGATGGTATGTGTGTCTTCGCCCCTGTATCGCATACGAACCGTCTCCACGTGTCGGCCTCGCACTCTCGTACAAGAACTTGGGTTGATTTGATTACCGATGCTGACGCCCTTTTTATCTCCCTGTTGCACCCCTTTCTGGAACAACGTAGCCAAAAACCTTGTCTGCCACCTCCTCATCCCCGATCCACACAAACGGGCAACAGTGTATACAGCTCTAAAGAGCTTCTGGATCGTCGCGGATCTCGCAGAACTCGAACAGGCGTATCGCGAACGTATTCGATCAGTTGCTTCATGATCTCGTCAACTTGGGTCAATCATTCGTCTTCTTGTGGCTGCACTCTCCGATTCTTCTCTGGCTTTCTTCCTTGTTGACTGGGCGGTACTTTCATTTCAGACAATCGATCGTCCCGTACTACTTGCCCATGTCTGATATGCGATCACTCTGTATTGTCTGCCTTGCCGATTTTGAAATCATGTTTTATGCCGTACACCAACCGATCATACAGGCTTCTTGTCCAATGTTTGTTCCCTCTCTCTTGTCATTGACGCCCATGCGCGGCCCTGTCCCGCTCATGCCTTAAGGAAGTTGGCGTGAACTTTCGAATGACAATACAGGATGATCAGTTGAAGCCCTGAAATAAAGAGATGAAAAGAATACTTGCAATGAATGTGATCCGTAGCGAAAGTTGAGATCTACAAGCCACCGAATCAGCTATTGGCCGAGAGGCAACAACATTTAGAACGCACGAAATAGTAACTATGGTCGTACCCATCCTGACTCCTCACACGAACCTGAACTTCGTCATGGCCCGCGTCGCGTGCGGCTCTGAGAAATGCTTCAGGATGAAGCTGGTGGAGAAAATTGTCCGCAGTTCCCTGTTGTCAGCGATATCCAAAGCCTCGTCAGCATTCATCATTCAAATCGCTCGCTCGTTCCTTGCAAGGAAGCGCAACTGGAAGCGCCACTCCTAAACATATTTGGAGAATAGAAAACGCACATAATCAACCAATACATTGATTGCCCCTTTCACCCTCCCTACAAGCACACTCGCATCATATCTGTCCTTTCCTTCTTCGACCCCACCAGCGAGATACCCAGTGAACGCCTTTGTGCCCCAGGGCACAGCGGACGGTTCACAGATGGGGGAAAATGCGGAGCAAGATCGATATTGTTTCGTCCCTGCAAGCAGGGAGGAGAGGTAGGTGGTAAGGGCTCCATGCCCACCCATGGAGTGACCAAAGATGGACTGGCGGGAAAAGTCCTGGATGGGAGAGGTAGTGAATAACGAGTCAGTCAATTATGATAAGGATGTGTGGATGTGTGACATACAATAGGAATTCCAGCAGCCTCTATAACCTGCGGCAACTCTTGTGTGACATAACTCAACATGTTATAATGCTTGGACCACTTGGGGTTCGTAGCGTTGAGGTAGAACCCTGCGCCTATTTGGTTTGATGCAAGGTTTGGTGCGTGCGCTTGACACTCGAAGGACCTTGACAGTGGGATTATTCAACTCACCGCTTCCAAAATCCCAGTCAACGTCTTCGCCCTCGATCCCAGCTCCTCGAGGAGATGTGTCTGGGAAAAGGATGGCTATGCCTTCAGCTGCTGCGTCACGCATGAAGCCGCCTTTCTGGGCGCTAAAATCGAGAAGGAAGTGTGTTATGAGTCATTGCTCGACGTCAATTTCAAGGAGGGTGAAGACAGTCGAAACAGCTAACCCATTGTCCTCCGTACATGTCAGCCCAGCGAGGTAAACTAGAACTGGGACTTTCGCCTGAGCAGCGTTGGCGGGAAGGAACAGGTTGAACTGGGCGTCGAGGCCGCCAAGGACGACGGACTAGGTGATAACCGTCCACGCATGAGGACACAGGGATGATCGGAGTGAGAGGTGGATGCCCGGGGTAGAGCGGCGCGGTGGAGGAGGAAAGTAGGAGATTGGAGGGTAAATTAGCAGGAGATCTAGCATTCAAAAGCTCCGGAAACTCACCCTGAACTTGTATTTTGTCAAAGTCCCCTCATGATGTTTGTTCGACGAAAGCTTTTCGAGTACTATGGGTGCCATTCCGCGAGTTCGACTGCCACTGCCTGGAAGTTCAATGTCGCTTCAGGACTAGTATAGTACTACTCCCAAGGACAACGGGTGTGGATCAAGATGAACTACAGACCTACCAGTGCGTTCTGGCCTGATGACACGGGATAAGAACTTGTTGTCAAGTTTCTCTCAGGCGACGTGATCACGCTTCTGACTCTCTGTCAAGAGTCGGTCCTCTTCTACTAATCACCCTCAGGCTCGGGCCACACGATACCTCAGAGTCCGTTTTGTGTGAAAGCCCTGCTTTCTTCATCAACACCCCTGGGTTGGCTTTGCCCGAGCAAACCCTCCTGACTGGCAACCCTGCAGCTTTGGCATACAATTCGTGACCTAGGGGAAAGTCCCCCTCCCGCATGCTTCTCCCCCGCTTTCGTTTCAACTTGTATCTATTGAACCTTTTAAATTCTCACCCTCCTAGATCTGTGTTGCTGCATCAATCTCGTCCATCTCTTGCTTTTTTACCTTCAGGTGCTCCTGTTATATACCTCTTCACCATATCGTCCCTCGTCCTCTGGTTTCCTTGCGCCCACTACTAGCCGTCGAGTTATGTCACGGAAACCCGGATCCCCTACCAAAGCTTGGCACTGGCACTACTCCACTCTCGTTCATCTTCTGGGGCCCCCCTCCCTGCTGAAGTCCATGGCTTCTTGAAGTCTCGCATTTCATTCCTCTTCCTGGTGATCCTGATTCCGAGGCCTACGAAAGCTTGCTACCAGATTGTCCATAGCCCTTCGTTGTTGGGCTCGGGTCGTTCCCTGATGGCGTATCAAAGTGTTTCTGTGTTAGCACCTCAGACTTCCTCCGAGATGCTCGTAAATCATCTACCATTCAGTCTGTATTGTCTATCCTTTTGATCTTTACGGGCTGACTCTGCTGCTAGATGTGTTTATGGCGGCCCCTTCTCTGTTGACCTTGGCTTGGTGAAAATCACGAGTTGTTGTTGTTGGCATTGATGCCCGCTTGATTACAGCGCGGATCCTGCAAGGTATTGCAGGAGTAAATGTTGTCGACGCCGAGGATATTCTCATCCCACGATTCACTTTTGAAACAATGCCAATCTCAGGACACGCACTCCATCGACGACGGTTTCCCCTTCATGCAACCACTTTCAACAAGGATTGAAACTTGATAGGTGGACGTAGACCTTACCCCGCCTTTTCGTGCTCAGCTTTATCTCGTATTCGTCATCGCACACATGCACACATCCGTTTGCGCCCAGGTGAAACTTTGGCTACAAATGTAACATATGACGAGGTGTTAATTTAACTGTCTGTTTTAATTTTACCTTCACCGTCACATACCCGGGGGGGTGGGGCAAGTAGTAATGTCACTCTAACTCGTTGACTTTTTCGAAGGGACAATTATTCATCGGTTGCTTGAGTAGAGGTTTCTGCAGGGAGAATGCGAGAAACAAGTTGGTCACGCCCCAGCTGCTTCCAAAGCATACTACATACCATTAATCATTAGTCGTAGATATCATTCCCCAGCGATGATTCGTGCTACCCTTAGTAAGATTTGTACCCGGTATGTGAGGTATAGTAAAGATGTAGAGTATCTATGCAGTGAATAACTATGGTTGGCTATGGTACTCAAGTCAGGTGCTTGTAATCGTACCAATCATAAATCACCAATGATCTCATGTGAGGCTTGAGGCCCGTGCCTGAGGGGTGTGCGGGAGGCAAGGGCACCTGGATGAGTGAGTGCGCTATAATGTGAAGGGCTCGGTGGTCGCAAGAGATGGATACGTCAGAGACATGACGCGGACGGAGAAGGTGGCTTAGGTATTGTCCGCAAACTAGAGTCTGTTTCAGGTGGTTGGGGATGATGAAGCGTGGGCGTCCTCGTCCTCCATCCCACTTGCCCTCCCGGACTGCAGCACAGAGTCCAAGGCAGAATCAGATGATAAATTTTCTGTCATGTCCTGACTTGCAAGATCTGGCTGCACGTCCTCCATTTCCATTTCGGCGTCCGTGCCGCCCAGCCCACGTTCACCTTGAGTTTGAATCACCGCGACCTTTGTCCGTGTGTGCATCCCAAGGTGTTCGTCGTCTTCTTCTGCTTCGGGAGGGGACAGAGAAGGAGACGGTGTGCAATGGAGCATCTCCTCCATCCTCCATCTCTCCTTGTCAGAGGCAGTGCGCTTCATACCCTCCGCGCACTCTTCACCTTCAACGGCCCCAGTCGCAACTTCCTCAGCTCTTGCAGCCTCCCTCGACGCCTTCTTCCTTTCCTCCTTTCCTTCCAAACCAACGCACTGTCCATTAACAACGTACCCTTCCTCCTCTTCCACCCCCGCCAATAAATCGGCGACACCACCATAAAACCTTCCCGCGCTAAACCCCACGTCTTTGCCTCCTATGAGGGCATGCATATCCTTGCCCACTTTGAGACCTGGTTGACGGTTGGTAAGTTCATGAGCTCACATGTAAAGACAAGGGAACAGAGCAGCGAAAGAGAGACTTACCTGCAAGAGTTGTGAGGTTCCTCGCGAGGCCACCTGTCCAACCTACTAGGTCGAGGTGGTTTACGTTACGCAGCGTACCAAGGTCGGTACCCCACCGTGCTGATTGTACAGACACCAATCCATCATTGGGACCTTCTTGTGCCAATATAATTGAGTGTGGATACCTGCGGAAATGTCCGTCAACACGGAATTCGCACGTAAGATGAGGGAAAGGGAGGAAGAAGGACAGAAAGACTTGATATTGTTACACTCACTTCCACGGGTCGATCAACCCAGGGTCGTATTCTGCTCCCCAGCTAAAGTACCGTACCCCCTCTATGTCGGGCGTATTTTTATTGAACTCTTTCATCGCCTCCCTCGTCAGACACTCGAATGCCTTGCCATCGCCACCGCCATTCGGGAGGAGCTCAAGGAGAGCGAGGACGGCTGGGAGGTGTGTAGAAGCGAGTGAAAGAAAGTGAGACGCAAAGGAGGACCCATGATGTGGTGTTGCAATTGTTGTAAGGCTGAGAACGCGGAAATTGCGGTTAGTTAGGTGGCTGATGAGGTAGCGGCAATCCAGGCCACCCTGATGGATGGATGGACCAGTTATAAACGTGCAAAAGAAGCTGGATGCAGGAGGTACATACCATGCTGTGGCCTATTAGATGTACAGCTCTACCAGGATATGTCTCCGATATTTTCTCCTCGAGCACCTTGGCGCGGTCGACTGGTGATGAGGTAGCGGGCACACGGGTGACGAGGACCTCACAGCCATTAGCCTCAAGAATTTCTTTGATTCCTCGCCAATGCGACACCTGTAGGGGAGCTATAGCGGGTCCGATAGTAACAGAGTCGAAGCCAAGGAGGCCATGACAGAAAACGAGAGGAGCTTTGGGAGGACGGACTTCGTCACGGAGTCGGTCGAATTGTCTGAATCGAACGAGAACGGGACGTACATTTATTTCCAAACTTGCCATTCAGCAAATCCGCCTCGTCCAACACAGCCGCTGAGCTCTCCTTGCTCGTCGCGTCAGGATCAGACTGGAACCACCACCTCCCAAGAGATGGAGATGAAGTGATTGGTGTTAGTGCAGAAGTGTGTATCGAGCGAAGGGTGTCAAGGGATGAAAAAGTTGGAGAATGGGTAGGTGATATGTGAGAGGTGGACAGGAGCGAGGGGGAGGCAGTAAAGGTGGAATGAGGTATACCTAGGGGACTGTCATATGTAGCGGAGAGAGAGGCAGTAGGATAGGTGTACCGGATGCTGGAGAGGAGTGGTGGTGGCCTAGAGAGGGGGTGAGATGCAGACAACGACGAAGGAAGCCTGGCAGGTGGTGGAGGCAAGGGTAATATACTCTCTGTGAGTGCCTCATGGAGCGCATTCAGCATCGGCGACGGAGGCCGAGAGCAGGATGCGGGCGATGGGGGGAAATCATTGGAACAACCTGCATCTGATTGCGAGCGATAATGTGAGGGATATCGTAGTAACGGGGCGGAAGGCATTTGTGCAGAGGTACAACAGAGTTGACGGGGAAGAGTTGGTGTTCTGGTGTGCAGTATACCTCCCCTCTTCATCACGGCGCCACACGAATTCGATTCGGTTTGTGCCCGTGTTGAAAAAATTGACTCGAGTCTGAGAGAGTGTGGTCCCCCAGTCGTGCGAGACGACGACGAGCGATCCATGCGTCCAACGCAGCTGTCATATGTGAAACCATTACCCGTGTTTGGTGGCTGTGCTTTTAGTCCCTCTTCCTGCCAATGAGCACAACGGCCGTGACTAGTATTGGTACTACTACCACTGTTGGTGGACCACGCTTGCCATCTGTGCTCAAATCGAGGCCCGCAACTCAAGACAGTGAGCAATTAGTCCAATGTCGACACTGTCTTGCATTGATTTTGCGTAGCGACAGCCACACTCGCAGAAATCGAGGCAGGCCATGGGCGAGTGACATTCCCAGCAGAGTACGTCAACGCGCCAACATTTCACCTCCCATTGGCCTCCTGCACACGGCTAACCAAACACAGGACACCCATATTCATCTGTGCATTCCAAGGTATCGTCGCCTGATCCGTGTCTGATCTGTTCTCATATCGCGCAAGACTGCAACAGACTCTTCCCCTCCCGCGAGCGGGTCATGCTCCATCGCAAACGTGACCACGACTCCGAGGACGATAAGGACATCCTGACGTGGAACGAGTGACGAGTCGTATTTTTCTCAAAATGATTCCACTTTTCAGCGCTGATAGCTGTCCAGTCGGCGGGTTGTCTCCTTTCCATGTAGCGACTCTGCTCTAGCGCAACCATTCAATTGTTGTAATCTATCGCCGCCAAGCGATTCTGCCAGCGATCACTTGTAATCACATCACAGGAACCGTGTCTCTTTTCGCACATTCTCGCCGAATAATCCAACAACAACAAGGGTAGTCAATCATACCCCTTCCCACTCCTCTGCTTCACCCTCTTGCCCTTTTTATGGTGTTTCTTCCCGATTTGCTCCTCGCCAGCCCTATTCATAAGCGCAGCAGCTCCCTCTGCCCCTCGTGGTGCAAGTGGCATTCCATCATCCGCCACCATATTCTGATGTGGGTATATCCTCCCCCGTGTAAATTCCTGTCCGTGCCTTGCAGAGCCTTGCACAAACGGACGAGGGGAGTGCAAAGAATTGTGTGCAAAGAATTCTTTGTCCAGAGAGAGGGATTTGATGCCAGTAGCTTGGGCTGCCAGAACTGAATCGCGATTCGATGACTCATCTGAAGGAAAAACAGGCACTGAGGGAACAAATGTATCTGCGCCTTTGACAACGCGTGTAGTGGGGGCACGTTTCTTCCCTGCAACGCGGAGAAGCGAAAGCTCGTGCGTTCGAATATTAAATGACTCCTCAGATTTTCCAGGAGGAGGGTGACAAAACAGGAGCTTGCCGTTGATGTAGTCCTTGAGGATGAATCTCGCCGCTCTGGCTTCGTCTGGGTTTCCTTGTCCCGAACGCATAAAACCTCGTGCGACTATCATCCACAGGCACAGCCGTTAGTGAATGGAGCATTCAACGAAGTAGGAAGCGTACTAGCATAAGCAACCAACAAATCCTCCGCCGACACCTTCCCATCTCCGCCCTCTTCAATACATCTCACTCTGATACTCAATCCATATGTTGCCTCTAAAACCTCCTTCGGTATCCTCTTCACAACTAACGCTACTGGCCCGGTATGTTCCCTCATTTGATCTATCGGCAACACGCCATCACAAACCAACGCCGCCTTTGTCGTGGTAAACTGGGGGAAAACTAATCCCGGGCAGTCACATAGGACGATAGAAGGAGAGAGATGGATAGTTTGGAAGTGTTTTGTTTTTCCCGGAGTAGACGAGACGCTGACTTTTTTCTCACCAAGGAGAGCGTTGATCGTACTGGATTTGCCAACATTGGGATAGCCGACTAACCCCACTACGAGTTTTGTGGGCGGTTCGTCTGAGGGACCTTTGAAAGCTGTGTATAACACCATCAGATTCTGCGTGACAAGCGGATCGGGGGTGTAAACATACTCGAGAGATCGGGTGCAGCAGTGGCAAATAAATCCTCAAGCTCCAGCACACTCAAGACCTTCGTCCTTGGATCCCGCCCATCAGGTGTATCCTCCTCTGTGACCACATACCTAAGCCTTTCTTCGTCGGAATCCGAGTCAGCATCTGACTCAGGTGGGACATTCTCTCCATCATCGTCATCATGCGGGGTATGAGGGCCTTCCGAGTCAGAGGAAGACTCAGGTTCGGCGTAGGCGTTTGAATTCGATTCGATGGCGTCTGGGTGCTGCCGCCGTTCCGAAGCATCTATCTCGGCTTCAGACCGCGGAAGAGCTTCTCGTCGTGCTTGCTGTAGGGCTGCAGCATTTGCAGCGGAGAAAAAAGCATATTGGATGCCTTGCGCATCAAAGTAATCCCCCCATATTCGTCTATCCCGATCAATAGTCAGCACTGCTCTACCATCACACCAAGAGGTAACCCTACCTCTGTGTAGCAGTCAACAAATCAGCTTTATTTATCAACAACAAGGTCTTCCTCAACGCCTTCCCAGTGCCAGCCTCGCCCTCTGCCCCCTCAATGTCTTGTACGCATGACTCGAGATCTTCGCATCGGAATCGTAATGGATTGCGCGCATCGACGATCTGAACGACGAGATGCGAGCGCTCGAGGACCCGCCAGAGTTGCCGCCATACTTCGATGTTGCGCTCAAAGGGTGTAAGAAGAAACTTTTCTTCTTCCTGCAGTCTATCAATGGACCATACACCTCGATCAGTGCCAATTCACCCGGTCGTGGACATGACAATGAAACACATACTGCGCTAATGCCCTCCTCCATTCCAAAAAAGCATCCTTTTCTTGCCGATCCAGTTGTGCTGTCGTTATGCTCTTCGTCCAAGGTGGTCTTCTCGGTACCTGGAGACGCTGTTTGTTGGCTTGATGTTTGTGAAGCGTGGATTGTTCTTCGGCGTCTGTGAGGAGGTAGGGGTTCTGAGTTGAGCCCGCGGGAGATTGGATAATTTTAATGTTGCGACGTTCTGTAAGATTTGTCAGCTGAAGGTCTGGGGTAGACCAGGAAGTGCGCCAGTACCAGCTGTGAATTCAGTCCCAGCCAATTGAGCTGTATGCAAGAATTCGTCCAAGTCCCGTTCTTGAGTGACGGACTTAAGACGAGTGGTAGAGTCTGCTTCGGTAGTATACTACGAAGAAGCGAGCGAGGAGGTGAGTCGCGAATTGACGCATGATGGATAGGTCGCAGGACGTACGAGACCTGATTCCTGCCTCTCACGGGCATCTTTCACTTTGCGGTTGATAATCGCCCGACCGAGCCCTGAAGGGTTATGGTTCCTCTGTCTTGGAGGCTACATGGAATCGTTAGGACTGGTCGATCTTCTCTTGACAAGAGGGAGATCCCACCATGATAGCACTGGGCTTCAATCAATAGGTAAATCACAGCCAGGGGGGAAGTTAAAAGCAGAAAGGAGAGCGATGCTCAATGACTCAACGTCTGGTGGACTAGCTATGAGTGATGTAGGCAGAAAATATGTTTACAACTTGGTCTCTGAAGCTCTTGTTAACCAAATCGTTAATTATCAATTTGATCTCAGTATAGGAGTTATTATTCCTTAATTATAATTACGTCAGTGCAGACTATGCAGCTGAGCGGGTTGAATGGCTTGGATGTGATGAACACTTCCTGCCAACCAATCTTTTCGCTCTACAGGACATATGTCCGTCAAGTCAGAAAGCTTCCTCACATCTACCTCCGGTGACTACCTTCACGTGGATTCCCTGATAAGTCTACTTACGTGTCACAGCCAGTTCTTCCAGACCAAGGGAGCAGATGACTTCCGGTCAGTTTTACAAACCAAGTCGGATGACCTTCGCAAGAAGAAACTAAAGAGAATATCAAAGGTAAGAATAACCGCCCTGTTGGAAGTTTATCTGCTGCACCACACACGACACAGGGCTTGCGGAAGCTCCAGGCAGCTAATGCAGGGGATCACACCGCTTTCGATCGGATGCTTGACATAGCCTATGGGAGGGTCGGAAAACTGCGCTGGGAGTTGATGGAGGTACGAAGTTGTCATTGTGATGCCCATTTCTTCGAGCCTTACGGCCTGCCAAAGCCTTTACTATCCGACCCCGATGCTCCACCTCCTGCCCCGATTATTCCAGGGAAAGAGAAATCTCTTCCGCCCATATACTCCCCAGAACTTACTGCACTTCTTACGTCGGGAAACTCGCGCAGGACAAAACCCTTGGAGAAGCAGCATCTTGTCTTCCCTCCCCGTTTACCTGGGCGTGCAAAACTGGATTCCGAAGAAGCAGCTCTGCTAGGTCCGCTGAGCAAGCGTCGCGAATTTAACGTTCGCTGGCGTTACTTCAAAACTGAATGGAAGAAGGTGTACCCCCCTCTCGGAGTATCAGAACAGCATCTTACAGCTGACCAGGACACCAACACCTTTTCATTGCTTCCTCGGAACATTGGTTTCCAAGATACTGCTGTACTTCGAGAGCTCCTGGAGTTGGCAGGATCACCCTCAAAGTCACCTGGCCTGACTCACAGGCAAAAGACGGAACAAGGAACCGAGGAAACATTGGAATCGAGTCCGTTTGATGGCAAGTTGTCAGCTCGATGGCTTCGACGGCGGTACCAAGCACTCCTCGGGAGACTTCCACTCCTAACACCTCGACCACCGAAGGACGACAGATCTAAACCCATATACGACGTCCTACTAGCACACAGCGCAATGACACCCTCGAGACCGCATACATCGCGTCTCCGTGTCGTAGGTACAGAAGACATGCCATGGATATGCGATGTCCAGCTCCCAGATTCTTTTGAGGGCCGTCGCAGATAACGAAATGCTATCACAGTCGTTCCGTCCTCCACACTCTATTACCTTTATCCTCTAAGTGTACTTGACGCATTCACATACACGCTTTGTGAACGGAGGTCATTCGGCTTCCGAACTCTGATCCTCTACGGAGACGCGAACAGGCCGAAAGAGCAGTGCTCATAAATACCACATACAATTAGTAAGATCTCCAGAGCGAGTGCGCAACTGTCATGGGCTTGAGTCGGCGCCCTCTAGCTCTAAACCGTGGAGTTCGATACTGTACATGCCGTAGTCGCGATCGGTGGCCTTAGCCATTGTAGAATCCCCAAGGCTCTGATCTAGCCCACACTGGAGGCTCAAGATGACCTTGTACTCGTCGAATGCAAAGGTTTTGTCAGCGCGGACGCTATCAAGTAATCCCTATGCAATCATAATTGGTCAGAATTGTGGTAGTGTGTAACAATGAATGTCGTACTCGTGGTCCCAAAGAGAAGAGCGAGTAGTAATGTCTCGCTCTGTTAAACTGCGCCAACTGTCGACCGTCTCCAATCGTACGAATGCTCTGTTGGAGTGCTCGGATGTTCCTCGTCACCTTCTTGATTCCGAAATCGTTTGCTAAACGTATGTTTCGAGCGTTGGTAACTAGCAAGCGTTCTACTAGGTCTTCCAAGCCAAAAAATACAAAGCTGCGGCAATCACTTGTCAATCATGGGTGATAATGGGGAAACGTAACCAAACCTTTGTTCACCCTTCAGCAACGTTGCAGAAACGTATTCGTCAATCTTGCTCAGCTCCGTGTTTAGATCAACGATGTATGGATCTGGCTCTCCAACTTCGTGGTCGATTTGGTAGTTTCCCTAGAACAACGATGTTGATAGATAAGTGCAACCCATCTAAATTAGAACCTACATGGCGGAAGGCAGCATCAAGATAATAGATACTCCTACAGCGAACCTCTATCCTGATTGTATGCAAAATGATCTCAGCCAGTTGTGTATACGTCTTCAGCAATGCACCGAAGCGCCTGCAAATTGTCACAATGGGTTAAGTTACGAAGACGGGCAAGATGAGTTGCTTACAGGGCCATTTCGCGAGATAAAGGCAGGTTGAGCTGATCTTCCTGAGAGGTTTGCGGTAGGAAAGGGAGGAAAGGCGATGGTGTAAATGGTGTGAATGCGGTAACAGGTTCTGAGTGCAAAGCAGCTGACGTAGGGGAGAGCGCGCTTTCAGGCGAGGATTTCAGAGCGTTCAGTTCTCGGGTAAACCAGGCCTAAGGGGTAACGGAATCAGAACCCACAACACTGTCCAGCAGGGTCTAATCACCACACTCCGGTATAGGCTGCAAAGGGCGGAAATGTTGCGAATCGAGGGATTAAGATCGGATTTGTTCACTAAGCATTGATCGAGGTAACCCATCTCGAGGTGAATCTCTTGTCTAGACAACTGCTGTTTGATCACGGGGTCCTGGATATCAAAATGACCTTAGTATCGTAGCGTGATTGGAAGCAGACTCACTTCTGCTACGAACAACTCTAATAAACAGGGACTCAGCTCCGACTTCTGTGCCCATTGGGCAGCGAGTGACGGCGGAGATGGCGCTTCGACCTCGCCACTGGATACAAGAGTCTGGAACCGATCGCTACACCGTTGATAGAATTGAATGATGACCCCGACGATAAGTCGCGAGTAGCTTTCGCGGTGGAATGGTGTTGTGCGAAGCATAGCACACAGCGAGTTAATTAGGGCCATCAACTGCGTGGCCGCCTACGGACACATTAGTAAATGTCTGATTTGATAGATTGTCCACACCTTTAGAATGGGCTGGGAGCTGAACTGAGTCGACAGGATGTCAGGCTGAAAGGCATCAGGACCTGTGCAGTGTTAGTTCTCGAAATCGATAACCCAAGACATATGTGCCTACTCGAAACTGCTTGATGGAACAACAAGGATATCTTCTCCTCTAACTGCGGCAGGTATACCTTTAGGACGAACTCGTCCAACACCTCGCTTGCAGATCGTGCGCTTTCCATGCCATCAGGTAAGATATCGGCGATCACCCCCAAAAATGCCAGAGTAGGCTGAAATAATACGCTGACATGGAACGCATCCGGTTTGATTAGCAGTCGATGATGCTGCCCAGCGCCAAGTACGCGTTCATCAGACCCAACAGTGGATAGCGCGCTCTGCACCATGTTTTCTGACGAACTCTGGACGAGCCCAGGCATGGTATCTCGAAGGGCACGCATGAGCTCATCCTCGTATCTCCGGAGGGCCGCTCCTGTTGTTTTTGGGTCTGAGTCCGCAAATCGGAAGATGCCCTGTTTTCAAACAAGTATTAGGCTGAGACAAACGGTCAAGGTCTCCAAACACCTTGAGCCTGTCTCGCGTAAAGCGCCCTTCGCGAAGCACTTCATTGATGGAGGTGATTGGATTCCGCCCCGCAACTGCGCTTCGCTCCTCATCGGTCAAGTAGTCGTGCAGCAGGGTGCGGACCTGGCAGACTTATTAGTGTTAATATCTGTTGCTCGACTATGACGACAAACCTCAGCCTGCACTGGTAGCCAAACATCGGCTATAGGGAAAAGGGCTCCCGGCTTGGCGCCCGAAGAATCCTTGAAGTCCCGTCGCTATAAGTATATTTGAGCTATTCGAATCTCAAAGGATGAGGAAAGATGGTGTTACTCACCGATCCAATACGATTGACTACTTCGAAGACAACGCGGAGACCCTGCGTTACAGCGGCCAATTTCGAATAGACCGTCCAGAAAAGGTCTCTCAAGATGTCCTGATCATGGTGCTTTGATGGCGGCTCCAGTGCGGCAAGCCGAAGTGAAGACGCTCTCGTTAGCATCCCTTGGGGAGCAAGAGTTGGATGAACCGAATTGACGATAGCTGGTTCAGTAGAAAGGAAGATGTGCCCTGCCTCTGATTTGGCTCCGAGGCAAGCTGTGGCAAGGAGGGCAGAATTTTTCTTCGACTCTTCTCCACGCCCCGCAACTTCGTCGACTGTAGACTCAACCAATGAAAATATTTCGCTTTGTAGTCGCTGCATCACGATGTCGAGAGCGCTCCCAAGTTTACCTAGGATAGCTAGGGATTCCAGGAGCGTTTCAATATAAGTGAATGAATCTGCTTCGGGATTGGCGTTGGCATGGTTGAGCTGTAGAGAAGTTGTCCCAACTAAAGCTCCAAGATTGGACGATGACGACATAGATGCAGACACTGATGTAGATATGTCCTGCACAGTCGCACTGCTGCGGAAGTTGGTATCGAGGTCGTGAGGGGGGTCGTTCGGTCGACTCGCCAGGCCGTTGAGATAGCGTGAGAGGTGTGCTGTTTGAGATTTATGAGGGAAAGATGTTGTAGGAGCCTGGGAAGCACCATTCGGTGCATTTGATTCTGCGTATTCGTCTTCAAACCCAACTTTCGGGACTGGTCGCTTAAAGTTAGGGTGGTAGACTACGTTAGTAACACTACAACGCACATGTAGACTGACCCGGCGTAAATGCGACCCAGCGCGTCTCACACCAGAATGATTTGAGGTAGAGATGGTTGTGGAGCTCGTCGACGAGGATCTCTCGAAGTGCCTATAAACTGTGAACTTCTGCTAACACGACGGAGTGTTCTTTGGGTCGTACTGTTTCTTGTCCAATAAGATAACTTCGCAAGTCAGCAACGGCGCCAATCTCTTGCATATCTGGTTTGTTTATTAGCTTGAGACTGCGGATCAGTAGTACCGATGCCTGTATATGGCGTTTTTCTGATATCAATGTCTCCAAGGCATCCGGGACCGATTTCAAATGCTCGCTTGAATAAACTTCAGCATTATCTATGACCGTAGAAAGGTTTGACCGACATTTGATCTAACAAACGTATCATCTCCTCCAAGGTTTGACCCCTAGACCACAACTGGACAAGATCAGCACGTTTGCTACCAAGAGACTCTTTCGCCTCTTGTAGGGCGATACGCGTCTCCTGCGCTTGCATCTGAGCTTGTCCCAGATGGTTCAAAAGAGCAGCATGGTGCGGCAATGCATCGGCGAAAGCCTTGTGATGTCCTGAAATCCCAGGTTCCAGATGTCCTTCCGGGGGAGCGGGAGCACTTACTATCGACAGACCCTTTCAGTGCCTGTGATAACATTCGTTTTGTCTTCCTGAAGGAATCCATGCTTTTCCCGGTCGATGATTCATTGAGCAAAGATAGGGCGAGCTCCACATTGTTAAACTGCGTCGGGAGGTTCAACTTCATGAGGACGGTAGAGGGTACAAAGGGATGCTTCACATCAGGATCGATCACAAACTCCCACTCGTCCCTGATCTGATCCAGCACAGCTATGGGTCGACTCAGCGACTCATCCTTATGCCGCAACCTTGTGAAGTGTGGTATTCGAGATTTGGAACTCACCACTGATGTCGCCAGCTTTAGCCTTACCAGGAGCCTTGCTGTAAGGTATGCGATCTCTGATTCGCTCCTGGTGGGCTGTCTCCCGCTCGAACTCCATCCTTCTTTCACGTTCTTGGTATTGAATATATAATGCTCAGTAGTAGTGAAAAGACTAAAGTACTACTAACTACGCATCCAGAAAGTATGCTACGTGATTATGTCAGCGGTGGCTATGCTACTCGACAGTTTGTTTTCCAATATACTGTAGAGATACGAGATTCTCCATGTCACATGACTGATAAGTTCACTTTGGACCTTTACTTGGTCTCATGTAAGCAAGATAAGTGGTCGTCCGAAATGATAAGTCTTGCCGTTCCGAGTCCGTCCCCTTCATCATAGTACAATTCCTCGCGCTCGTTCTTTGCCAGTGGTACTACCGACTTTCGAAACCTCAATCCCACGATGGATTCCGATGAAGAACTGGACGGTGGTCTTGACGTGGCCAATACATGATACTCTTGTCACGAACGTATCCAACAAGCGTTACATGTCATTTGGTCAGGCTGTATATCATTCCTCGACTTCATCTTGGCTATTCTAGACCCCTCTGAACCCGATTTTCTAACCTACTGCACACACTTCCTCGCTGATTCATCCGGAAAGTTCACAAAGATGCTAGACTGTATCCATGAGAACGAACGTGGCTGTGTACACCTATTACGCTGGATCGAGCCGCGTGCAGTTGAACTTGTCTCCGAGAAGATCATGAGCAAAATGGACGATGTGAAGAGTGCCTTGGCAGGTACTATCAAAACAATCACTCCCAAGAGCCTTCTGTCATGGGATGTCAACACATTCATTGGATCTGTTGTTGATCCAAGTGCCCCGACAACTGGCCAGGTCTTGAAACCTGCTGCATGGACAGAATGAGCCAGGGAGAACAATACAATCAAGATTGGTGAGACTGTATGCACTTACTCTAATTATGATGTCAGTAGATTAAGTTTTACAAGGCATGCAATGTTACATCAGGAATATGACAAAATGCTTATCTACCTTTTTCAAGACTTTTACATGCTTTTCTGTGCTTTTTCCTGCCTTTATCAGAAAGTAGAAAAAGTACGAAATAAGCTATGGCCTCAACTTAATTCACACTTATTTCATACTTTTCAAGCTTTTGATTGCCTTGTACAATGTAGGGGACTGGCATAATAAGTATGAAAAAAGGCAAAAAAGTATGAAATAAGAAAAACCCTGGCACCACTGTTTTCTGGTAAATGATACACCTACCACTGTTATTGATGCCCGGTGTCATATTGTACCTGGCGGTGACATCATCAATGCCCAACATCATGTTGCAAATGCATGCTATGCAGGCGTAAGAGCAGGTTGGTGGCATGTTCAAGTTCATCTCACCATCAACATGGGTCGTGTATGTTCAGGGTGGCAATATACCTGCACTGTTGTGTGCTCCCCATCTTGCTCCCCTTCTCATCTCATCTTTTTATCTTTTTGAAGGTAGTGAATACCAGCTTGGGGGTGGTGGAACGGCCTCCATGACAGCTTGCAAAAGTATGTAGAGGCGTGCATGAGTCAGTCTTGTAGTTGTTGCAAGGGGGTTGGGTCATCCAGGGCAATAGAGGTTTGAGTCATGGTGTTTGTTTGCACTGTCATGCGTAACGGCTATGTAGGTGGTTGTAGTTGCTAGTTTGATTGTCACAGCCAGATGAATAAAGCAACAGCTTGAATGAAAACAGCAACTCACCAGTAGATGGGTGTGGTGGCATTTTGTGGACAGCCATGTGGGCCCTGGGTGGGTATCATCGAGGGGGGGAGGTTTTAGCTGGAGACGAATGTCATATGTCGTTATCGTTCGTCTCTCTTGTACTTCTGTTTTTTTTAAAAAAAATGTAAGTATGAAAAAATAAGTCTCACCGTCTTATCATTTCGTTGTCCCCTGGTCTTGTCATCTTGTTGTCCTGCAGTCCCTGGTCATGTTGTCTTATGGCCCCCTTGTCCCATTTGTCATCTTATGGTCCTGTCATCCTCGGGGTCTCATCATCCTCATGGTCCCATTGTCCTGTCGTCGGCCCTGCATTCATGTTTGTGTGGCTCAGAAGCCACTGCACACTCGTTTTGGGGCTGGTGTGGTTGTTTTGGAACTAGCGTGTTTGTGTTTGAGTTATTGTTGTTGGGTCAATCCATCTGTGGTGGATTGCTGTTGAGTTGTTAGGTTTGTCTCTGAGTTGGTGTTTTTGGTGAACAAGGGGGGTGTTGGGTGCATAGAGTAGTTTGAAAAGATGTCGAACGTGTGTGCTAAACAGATCACATGATTTCATAAGTGTTGAAATTTTGACAAGTCCAAACACCATTGGTAGTGTACAGTAAGATGACTAGTACTTGATTAATGTATGTTCTGCTAATAGCTTGATAATTAAGTTATAAGTAGTGAGGTATTGTAATGACTATGGTGTAATGGTTAGATTTTACAGTCAGTGTAAATTTTTGGTGTCGGGTGTTCGACTCCTGGAATGTGCACATTATTTACTTGGAAGTCAGCTGGCACTTGTCACACTTAACCTCCTTAGCGAGCTTACTGGCCTTGTCACACTTTCTCTCAAATCAAAAAGTTCAAAAAGTATGAAAAAGCACGAAAAAGTGCAAATAAGGATTTTGTCATATTCCTGATGTATCATCATGCAACTTGCAAAAGAGCGCTCTGATCGTACCCTCTACTTTGCTGTGCCCTTTATGCTGTTTCTTTTTACAAATGGGATCTCACGACAGACTATTGAAGCATTGCACAAGTGTGGCCTATGCATATCTTTCACCTCCCTTATGACATTGCTGAGAAGTCTTGCCATGCAAATCCTTGAGTGGGTGACTCGTATTGCCTGTGGTCCCCAGATTATGTGCTATGACAACATCAATATCAGCACCTCAATCTTTGTCAAACAGTGAGCATCTGCACCTGAAAAGGTACAGTCCGGAACATTTGCCATCCTCTATGAAGTATGAAATGGTAATCCCATTCACATGCACCTTTCCCTGATGATCACATGAGCACAACAAGCATCTGACCTCACATTCAATGCTGATGTTCGACCCAATGATGATCAACTAAAGTCTTTCCATGCACAGCTATGTATTCATATCATCAAAACATTACTCAACTGCTGCAAACCATTCCACAACTATAAATGGCCACACATACACCTGTTTGACCATCTCCAGCATTGAAAAATACCCAAAGGTTATCGAACGAAACAGTACCCACTCTGTACCTCAATAACAGATGAAAGTTCAATTACCGGTGTAGGAAAGCATTAATTCCTACAGTTGCAACTGCCAATCCCTGCAAACTCCTTCAGTCTACCTGACTCACCAAAAACACTACCAACCATAATGTTAACAATCTGCCCATATCTGCGTGATGCCCGCTTGTACACCATGGTCTGTCCGTCTGTTTACAGATCCCTGTGTCCATGTCCTCTGGTCTTGTCCATCTTGTCGGTAAGCCCTTTATTTCTCTCCCTTTCTTCTTTTATTTTATTGTGAGCCAGTAAAGTCTCAGAGCCACACTATATATACTTTCACTGTTCCATTGGCTCATACCTTATATTTGGACTTAGTTTGGCACCATTGCAGGAATCTCTGCACTATAAAAGTCTGTACTTAGTTTCTGGAAATTTATCTTTGGTCACCACGGACTTGAGGTCAGACGCATGTAAGACCTGGATGAAACAATGCAAGTACCGATGCTCACATGATCCTCAACGCACCTAAACCCCTTTCATTCTGCACCGGCCCCCTCCCTTTTCCTCAGAAACCCATCAGAAAGCATGTTACACTCTCACCAATGCATACCCAGGACCAACAGACTCCCCCTTCTTTATATCCTCTCACATGGAATCCCTCCCGGGTTGATAATTTCACACCCCTTCTTAACACTATTAACTTAGTTCTGACTTACTAACACTAGGAAGGGACAAAGTATCATTTCAACTGGAGCCCACACACGTGAGGGATTTCATCGAGTTGACAAGAAGGACCCTTAGGTCCAACCCCCACTGGACAGAGTTTAAAATTTTACTTTCTCAACTCCAGAACCTCAGCCTTTCCGAGGATTCTGATTTTTTTGTTGCTGTCAATCCTGACACTCCTTATCCGCTTATTCCTTATCTGGCCGTCCATCAGACATCACCACCTTTGGCTGACACTATTTTTATAATGCTGTAGGGAACTGGGGCTCCCTACACATGCAATACTACACCACAACTCGCCTGGACATGCCCATATGGACCCAGGAGTCTGCCCATGAGATCCCTACCTGACCATCCCCATCCTTGACTCGTCTGGACTACCCATCTTGTTTCACAGATCCACCCGCGTACCCAACTGCCCATGCCCTCGCCCAGCTGGTAAGTAGTATACCATTCTCCATATCTCTCTCTCTCCCTCTCTCTTTCCTTCTTGTTCCATCACACATACCATACATTGACTCACATGCCCCTCAACAGGTGCAGTACGTACTTACGTAATTGGCCCAGACAGTCTTGGGCATACCCAGATAGTATTCTAGGCTAACCAAGGCACGAGGCTATCCTAGAATGGAGTCTGTGCATGAGTAAGCGAGGCAGCTTGTGCCTCTCTTGTTCCCATCCACCTTGCAACTCTGTAGCTTAGTCCCTAGCACACTACTCTACACTAGCTACAGCTCTCACACTCCGCACATCATGGACCCTGCTGCTGAAATCGAAACCCCGGACTACAGCACAGCAGAGTTTAACCAAGAACGCCAAGAGCTCAGAGTTGCTGGCTTTACTGAAGAACAAGCCATTGCAGTACTCCAAAGACTCTATCATGTCCAGGAGCAAAAGGAAAGAGACATCAGAGCCAGAGAAAGACAAGAAGCCCTCCTTGCTGAAGCTGAAGCTGGAGAATGGGCAGCCCAACTCCAATGCCAGCGCGAAGATGAGGATGTGCAAGCCCTGCAAGAAGAGTCTAAGAAGCACAAGAGCAAGTTTGCGCCCATCCCCGACACTCTGGTACCCATGGAGCCTGTCATCATGGCTGCTCAAGCAGTGCTGCGCAAACTCAAGAACCACCAATTCGTCGAAATGTGAATGTGGTACTGGACCAATGATGGACTAGACACAGCAGATCGCCTCAAGGCAAATGTTGTAGATGACTGCTTGCTGTCTCTCATCACCATGGCTGAAGGCCTACCCACATTCATCCCCTCAGCCTCGACACACAACAAACTAGAAGCCACCCCTAATGAAGACCTCACCTTTGAACAATTCAGCCAAGCTTCGGTGCGAATGTTTGCCGCTATGCGACAATGCAACTGGGACCCGGCCCACATCAACATATTCATCACCTTCTGGGGCAACATTGAATGACACGCATGGCACTACTCAAGAATCACCAGCCAGCAAAAAGCCCTCTTAGTTTACCAAGGCCAACAGCGTTTCAACTGGCACAAGACCATCAGATCTCCCAGCGGCTTCAATCTAGCAGAGATCAATGAAAGAACACTAATGGCCACGCTGAACGACCTGAGAAGTGCAACAGATGAAATCCAAGCAAAGTTCATCTGTGAGGTG
Organism: Paxillus rubicundulus Ve08.2h10; assembly: GCA_000827395.1. Classification (NCBI taxonomy): domain Eukaryota; kingdom Fungi; phylum Basidiomycota; class Agaricomycetes; order Boletales; family Paxillaceae; genus Paxillus; species Paxillus rubicundulus. The sequence continues at coordinate 14,172 of KN824831.1, read as the reverse complement.
CATACGCTTCCTCACAGCACCTTTAACATGCAATACTAACGCACCACCACACCTAACACCCTCATTCCTGCGTCCACTGGATCTTCCACACGCTTTCATCCCCCATCCCCTCCCCATGCGTCCACTGGCTCGCCATACACTCATCACAACACCTCATCTGCGTCACTGGACATGAAATCCACTCATCCACACGCTCAACTGCACTTTCATCCACAATCACAGATCAGCAACAAGTACGTGAGGCTGTCTAACCAGCTTGGCCTGGTCATGTCATCCCTCCCTGCAGCGCAGTACTCACCCCAAACAAGAACAGCAAGCTCGTCCAAGCGCCCCACATCACCACCCTGCCCCAGAACCGAATATGCCTCCAAGGAACAATGTTCCTTTCAAGCAAACACCCAGAACCCCCACACTTCCGTCCTCTCCATCTGCGCCATCTGCCTTGGCAGACACAAGCACAATGTCTACCAGTGCGCCGTCACACGCACATGGGACAACAAACACGATGTACATGCCTTCCGAAAAGGATCAGGCGTCTTTGCAAAAAGAGACAACAAACAACTGTGCACCAGCTGGCAGAGACCCGAGAGCTGTTCCCTCTCCCACCACCCCCTCCACCACTGCTCAGGATGCGGCTCCACATCCCATGGCGCACACAGATGCCCTCGCACTCAAGACCCACTCCCCGCCAACACCATATAAACCCGACACATGGGAGCGAGCAATACGTAACAGCAACCTAGCTCCCCGCTTCGCACACTTACTGAACAGTTTCTGTAGTGGATTTAAGATCAATTTCCCCCCCATCACTCGTGTAAAAACCCCCCCTAATAACGAATCTGTCAATGTTTATAAAGGTGCTTTCTCACAAATATTAAATAAAGAGATCTCCAAGAGCAGGTACATTGGCCCATTCTCGGCCCTACATTTATCTTCCATAATCGGACCTTTCCAATCATCCCCCCTCTCCATCATACCTAAGCCAGGGTGCCCCGGTAAATTTAGATTAGTACAGAACTTCTCATACCCAATCACCCCCTCCCCTCAATCTCCCAATCCATCTATTAACTCCCAGATTAGCACCAAAAACTTTCCCGCTTCTTGGGGGAAATTCTCAATCATATACTTACTAATTTCACGTCTCCCACCAGGTTCAGAAGTGGCAACCCAAGACATAGCTGAAGCCTATCACACAATTCCGCTCCACCCCTCCAAATGGCCATCCGGAGTCATACGGGCAGCAGACGATCAATTCTTCATCGACACCTGCCTTGCATTCAGAGCTTCCCCGTCGGCTGGGGTCTATGGGGAAGTAGCTGATGCAGGAGCCGAAATCTTCAGATCAAAGGGCATTGGTCCCCTCGACAAATGGGTAGATGACCACATCTTCATCAGAATCAAGCGAGAACACATGATCGACTACAACACGTCACGAGCCTCGTGGTGTCATCAAATCACGTCAGCCGGGGGCCTAAGGCGATCAGGTAGCCGCATCTGGCTTCCAGGTGCAGAAACTCATGATGGCATCCACGAAGAATTCAACGAGGATTGCGCTAACCCCATCAGAGATCTTTCCCAGGACTCCCGTGGTCACCTCATGATGCTCAATATACGTACAACATGTCAGACATAGATGCGATTTCTGAGACCCTAGGCATACCCTGGGAAGTGAGCAAAGACCAGCCCTTTGGACCCTCGACAATCTACATAGGTTTCAAATGGGACCTTGAAGCACAGATCGTATTGCTAGCACCTGAGAAAGTCACCAAATACCTAAATGCAATACACGGCTGGAACGCGTGTGCCACCCACACCCTCAAAGATGTCAAACAGCTGTATGGTAAGCTCCTACATGCGTGCGCCGTAATTCCCAGAGGACAAGCTTACCTCACAGGGCTTGAACGCATGCTTAGTACATGCTCAGACCGGCCCTTCATGCCACACCGCCCAATAAAGTCATTGGTAAATGACCTGGAATGGTGGTGCACACACCTGACCCATGGCGATGTGCAGCATCCCATAAAACCCCCCTCCCCTTACACAGACCACCAGGCCTTCTCAGATGCCAGTTCTAGCATGGGCATCGGAATCGTCATCGGGAACAGGTGGAGAGCATGGAAGCTCCTCCCCGACTGGAACACTTCCAAAGGTACCACCTGAGATATCGGATGGGCCGAAGCCGTGGGCTTTGAGCTACTCGTATGCACACTCAACCAAGTTGTCTCTAAAAAGGATTACTTTACCGTCTTTGGAGACAACACAGGGATCGTCGAAGGATGGTGGAACGGCCGTCACCATAACACAGAAACCAATCAAATCTTCAGATGTGTCCACCCAACTGTGAGTTAGCTTTGGCATACATCAACAAAGGGAAGCTCTCTCGTAGGAATGGCCATCTGTGTATGGCTGACAGAAGTCCCATCCCGCACATCCAGGGCATATATGGTATGCAGAACATAGTCGACCACCTTCTCGCCCGGCCAGCAGCATCAACCGAGTCCACCCCTTTGTCCGGTTTCATTCGTGACCCCCCCCCTCATATCACAGCCGCACTGTACACAACTGCTTATGGCGACGACAATGGCCTTGAGATGGAACTGGAGATTGAGCCTTTGGCCTTCCTACACACCTCCTCTACAAGCCCACATGTCCGTGACTCAAGCGAAGTGGCCAACCCAGAGTTCCAAGCTTTCCTGGCCAATGCATGGGCGAACTTCCAAGCCGAGAAAGGCAAGGGAGACCAGTCTAATGGGAAGAAGACCCGGTTCGATGGAGTTGAGGTCCCACAAAGGAAAGCCCCTAGAGTCACCATAGAAGAAGAGATAGAGTCCCCAGCCGTGTGAGGAGCTCGTGCACCAGCCGGGAGGAGGCCCTCGCCCCTCTCACAGAGTCACACCCTGGAATCCCAACCCACTCCAAATCTGCCCAGCTCTTCATCCAGAGCAGTCATCCTTGCCCTGCCCACACAGAGAGCCCTGGGTGAAGGCCAGCCCATCACTAAGCCCATGCCAACAACTGCCCCAGTCCAGTCCACATCCATAGCAGCACAGCGAGAGCCCAGTGCTCTGGACAGCACCCCTTGCGCCCCGTCTGCCCCTGCAACGACTGCCCAGCCCGTGAACCTGGCTTCTGTTGCCCAGAGCAATGGCCAGTTCCGTTACTCATTCCCATTAGCAGATTCTGAGGCACCCAAGCACGCCCTGGATCAAGTTCTGGGCGTGACCATCCCAGTCCCCCTGAAAGAGTTGTTGGCCCTGTCCCCAGATCTCAGGAAACATATGAAGGAAGCTGTCACAGGCAAGCGAGTCTGGGGCAACCTCCTGACCCAGGCTGGATCTGAGACCTCCGTATGAGCAGACATCTCTGCTAACTGTTTCGAGCTCGAAGGACAAGACCCGGAGACCATAGCACGAGAGTATGGGCCCAAATTGAAGTACAGTGATGATGGTCGCATCATAGCCAATTACAGCATCCCCTTTCAATACATTGAGGCCACCATAGTTGGCACCGGCTGAGTGGTATGGTGCATCCTGGACACCGGGTCTGAGGTCATTGCCATGCCCAAAGCTCTTTGGGAGACCCTGGGCCTTGTTGCCCATCTGGAATATTTGATGCACATGCAGTCCATCAACAAATCCTCAGATTTGACCATCGGTGTCATAGAGAATCTCGGCCTCGACCTTGGGGTTGGTGAATTATACCTCCAGGTGCAAGTCATCCCCAAGGCCCCCTTCCACATCCTGCTTGGTTGCCCATTCCACTGTCTCATGAGTGCCACCACAGAAGACTTCCCGGACAGCAAACAACTGTTGACCCTGAGAGACCCCAACACCGGCAAATGGTACAAGATCCCCACTCGCATCTGGATGGACAACTGCCCAGGATGCAAGAAGCTCGGCCGATGCAAGAAACACAAGAGCTCCAGCAAGCTGGACGAGGATTTTTAAGCATTGATGATTCACTCCTCGAGTGAGGAGACACTGGAAAAACACCTGGCAATATGACCTTTGTGATACAGTACCCCTTTCTAGTCCCCCATACCAACTTGGACCTCTACCGTACATTCTCTCAACCAAGCACCCTCTCATTCTCGGTCTCCCCATTGTGACCTGCTGTCGCTTCTCCCAACTTTACGCCCCACTGTCCGGTCGTAAACACGTTTATCCTTCAGTCCTCGAGCCCCCTACCTGACAACCTTTCTACCCACGTTCTTCCTCCCTCCTGGAGTCCCGTTTTCACTAGTGTTTCAACCTGGCCATGAGCCCCCCCCTATGAGTTCCTCTCTTCCACCGCGACCATCCTTTCCCCTATTGTCCGGAAGGCCATCGCATCTATCTATACCCAAGGGCCCACTGCCCGAATCATGGCCTAAAAGCCAGTAGCTAAGAAAATCCATTCCACCCCGGCTCCCATAGAAGAGCAGTTCTGTATTGTCAGACGCCTGCCGGACGACCCTCTGGCAGGCTTGACACCACTTCCTACATCCCCCCCAGTGTTTGTCCCAGGTGAACACTTCACCTGAGAGCAAGCTGATGCACTTGACCTCGACCCTGCTAAGTGGTTGTGGCCCAAAGAGCTCAAGTTAGTTCATTGGATCGTTCGTGAGCACGAGTCGGCCTTTGCTTGGGTCCCGGCCAAGCAAGGACGACTGGACAAACATTACTTCCCACCTGTCAGGATTGCTACAGTACCTCACACCCCCTGAGCACAGAGGAACATTCCCATCCTGCCTCACATCCACAACCAGGCCATCCAGATCATAAAAGACTGGATCTCCTTGGGCGTGTATGAACCTTCTACTGCGTCCTACTGGTCTTGTTGGTTCTGCGTCGTGAAGCAGGACGAAAAGTCACTGCCTCTTGTCCATGACCTTCAACCCCTGAGTGCGGTCACCATATGGGACTCGTCCCAGCCTCCTTTTGTTGAACACCTTGCTGAATCATTTGCCAGATACGCAGTTTATGGAATGATGGATTTGTTTGCCAGATATGACCAATGTCCCCTCAACATAGACTCGCGCGATCTCACCACCTTCAGCAGCCCTATGGGCCCCCAGCACCTCACTACTCTACCCATGGGACACACCAATGCCATCCAGATCTTCCAGGCCAACATGGAATTCGTGCTTCAGGACAAGATTCCCCACTACACTAAGCCCTTCCTGGATGACCTGCCCGTGAAGTCTGAGGAAAGTAGATACCAGCAAGAGGACGGCTTGTACAAGACCATCCTGGACAATCCCCAGATCTGCCTATTCATCTATAATCACCTCATGGTCATGCACCAGATCCTACAGCATCTCCAGAACATTGGTGCAACAGTCTTGGCCAAGAAGTTCGTACTGGCTGCCCTGGATGCGACCATTGTCGGCCACAAGTGTACTCTCAAGGGCCAAGTCCCTCACGAGGACAAAGTGCAGAAGATTTGTGACTGGCTGGAGTGTCATACCCTCACCCAAGTTCATGGATTCCTTGGTGTCTGTGGAGTCCTGCGCATCTTCATCCAAGGGTTTGCTTCCATCGCCCGACCCCTGGTCGACCTTACCCGGAAAGGGGTCCCATTCAAATGGGGAGAGTCCCAGCAAGAAGCCATGCAGCATCTCAAGGACGAGATCATCCAGTCCCCTGCCCTGCGTTGTATCGACCATGAGTGCGGCCAAGAAGTCATCCTGGCCGTCGACACTTCCAACATAGCTATCAGATTTATTCTGTACCAGCTGGGTGAGGATGGGAAATGTTACCCCAATCATTTTGGGTCCATCTCCCTCACAGAATTCGAGCAGCATTATTCCACGCTAAACTTGAGCTATACGGCCTCTACCAAGCACTCTGTGCTACTTGTCTCTATACGTTCAGCCTGTCGGACTTCACCATTGAAGTTGATGCGAAATACATCCAGGGCATGATAAACAACCTGGATCAACAGCCCAACACGACCATCAACCGTTGGATAGCCGGCATCCTGCTGTTCACGTTCACATTATGTCACGTCCCCGCTGACAAGCATGCTGGCCCAGATGGCCTGTCCCATTGTCCATCTGCCCCAGATGACCCCCTCCTTGATGATGACCATGAGGAGTGGCTGGACGATGCGTACTCCTTTGGTATCGCCTTGCTCAACAACTGAGACCCCCCCCCTGTCAGACCCCTATGATACCAGCTTCCCCATTGAGTTCCCCACGACTTTGTGCTTCCTGGCCCCCACTGAGGACGATCTGGATGGGATCCAAATTCCTCGCTCACAGAAGTCCCTTGCCTGAGAAGTCAAGATAGAGGCCATACGACTATTCCTAGAGACTCGTGCACGTCCGCCTGGCCTCTCAGATGCAGACTATGCATCCTTCATCAACTCTGCTTCCTGCTTCTTCTTGCTTGCAGGTCGTCTGTTCCAGAAGGACCCCCATGGACGTCATCAGCTCTACCCCCCAGCCCACGAACAACTTCTGCTCATTAAGCAAGCCCATGATGACCTTGGCCACAAGGGTGTGTTCACTGTCCAGACTTGTCTCCTCATGCGTTTTTGGTGGCCAATGTTGGTCGAAGACGTTAAATGGTATGGCTGAACCTGTCATGAGTGTCAGATCTGCCAGACCACAAAACTCCACATTCCCCCTACTGTCCCTGTCGTGGGTGGACTCTTCCATAAAGCCCATATCAACACTATGCTCATGCCCCCGGCCGGTGGTTACAAGTACATCGTGCAGGCTTGCTGCACGCTCACTGCTTACTTGGAATGGCGTATACTTTGATCAGAAAATGCAAATGCCCTCGCAAGCTTCATATTTGAGGACATCCTGTGTTGCTGGGGTGCCCTGGCCGAGATCATCATGGACAATGGCCCGGCTTTCATCAAAGTGCTAGACACCCTCAGTTCCAGGTACCATATCAATCACATCTGGATATCCCCTTACAATTCTCAGGCCAATGGTATCATCGAGCATTGTCATTATGATGTGCGCAAAGTGCTCATCAAAAGTTGTGATGGGGATGAGCTGCACTGGTACAAGTCAGCACACTCAGTCTTCTGGGCAGGACGGGTGACCCTGCACAAGGCAACTGGACTATCCCCCTATTTCATGGCCCATGGCGTCGAGCCCCTGTTTCCCTTCAACCTTGCCCAAGCCACATTCCTCATTCCCCTGCCTGAATCAGACCAGCTGGACACCACTGCACTGATAACCTTCTGCGCCTGACAGTTACATAAACGACGAGAAGACATCGACTCCATCCATGAAAAAGTCATCAAGTCTCGGTTCCAATCCATTAAGCAGTTCGAGCAGATGTTCAAGAACCGCATCAAAGACTACAACTTCATGCCCAGAAGCTTAGTGCTCATCCAAAACACCTGGGTCAAGAAAGAACTCAACCGGAAAACAAAGCCCCGTTACTTGGGCCCCATGCTGGTTGTCTGGAAAACCCAAGGTGGTTCATACATGCTGGCCGAGCTGGTCGGATCCATCTCCAAACTACGCTATGCAGCATTCCAGCTGCTCCCCTATCATGCACGCTTGCACATCAGCATCCCGGTCATGTCAATCATGGGTTTCGACAACGAAGCCCTGGAGAACATGGAAGGAATAGAAGAAGAAGAGTTGGAGGATGATGAGTCCAACGACAAGGACTGCGAATGACTCAGAACCCAGCATGAGTCAAGCATCGCATAGAAAAGATGACTACAAAATAAGGAAAACACTAAAGGACTACAACACCCCTGTACCCCGTATTCGACATGCCTGAGCCCCCAATATCATGATACCCGACCCAGCCTTCACCTTCAAATGCACGAAGAGGCACCATGCACGTTGTTTTCACCTGAGAGATACGTTGAAAGAAGCCTGAAGAAGACAAGTCAGGGCGGACCCCTGTGAATACCCAACCTCAATACCCAAAGACGAGACCAGCATCCCATATCTTTTTCTTACTTTCGTTATCTGTAGTCCCTATATTTCATTCACTTACAAATCTTAGCTCTTACTTAAATCCAGTCACGGATGAGGCATGGGCAGGATGCGGACAGAATGCAGATTACACGACAGACATTGGACATACAGAGATGACAAGGTATACTACTCAATCACCAAAGTGTCTTTGAGGGGGCAAGCCCAAGCCTCTTGCACGAGTCTGGTGACCTGGCTTTCCAAGGCTGCCAACTGCTCATGGTACCTCTTCTGCCCCTCAATGGCATCCCTCATCTCGACGTTGGCGTCTCGCAGTCTGGCCTTAGCAGCCCGGAGTTGGGCATCGACAGACAACGACTGTGCAGCGAGCTGGCCGACCAAGCTGAGGACAGCGTTGATAGTCTCGTTGGGCACGCCAGAGACTCCTTCATACTTGAGCAGCTCAGTCTCGACAACATCATCGACCAGCCTGGCCATTGTGTTCGACCCACCAGCCATGCAAGCTGGGCCAGCAATCTGACTGGGGCCTGAAGACGGCTGAGCTGAATCCGCCGTGATACGCAACATATTCACCTGCCGTATCCGGCACTGGCTCGCTCAGGTGGGCCTTGCCTTTGCCCTTGCCCTTGACCTTAGAGGCTGCAACAATGTTAGCAAGCTGCCCTGCACAAGACGACAATGAAGCACTTACCTCTGGAGGTCTTGCTGACCTCGCGGTCCCTCTTGGCCTTGATCGACATTGAACAGGCAACCTGCTTGAGCTGGCATTGCCTGCAGACCCTTCCATCCTCCCCCCAACACACCACCCACTTCTTCTCCTCACATGTAGTGCACCGGTCCCCCTTCCTCCGGATGGCGCCGCCCACAACTCGCCTGGCATTTCCCCTCAACTCGTCGTGGGCGGTGGCCTCTGTCACCCTGTTGCCTGCCAGGTTGTCTTCCTCCTCCACCTCTTCCCCTTGCTTCCCGCCCTTGTCGAAAGCTTCGGAGTGGGGATGCTGGGCGATTGACGTTAGAACCGAGTAACCGCCACCAACCCATACTCACCTTGTGTGGGGGACAGCAATTGATATCTGTGGGCCCATTCCTTCCCCTTCCTTGTGGGCATTGCCACAGGCGAAACAACCATGGCCGAGGCATCCTCCTCCAGCTCGCCAGCCTCTTGGTACTGCTCAGCCGGCTCATCCACCTCTGCCCCACCTCCTACCTCGCCCGATCCTGCCGCCCTGGCTCTCTCCTCCTCCCTGGTCTGCTCCTCCTCACGCTCTCTTGCCTCCCTCACTGTGACTTCTTGCTCCTTGGCCTCCTGCCTCCGTATGGCAGCCTCCACCTCCCACCTCTTCCACGTATTGTGGGCAGCGGTGAAGGACGGGCCATCCTTGGGTGGCATGCCCAACCCCAACCCCCTCAGGGCTGTAGTGAGACATGTCTGCCAATTAGTTAGCAGAAAGGGCGGTGAAGGCGACGGCCACTTACCAACCTCTTTTGCCACTCAAGGCACCACATCTCTTGTTCTTCGAACATCCCCTCATCCGGGGCGGTCATTATCTGAGCCCTCAAGTTGCCGATGGCTGTCTCATACTCATTGTGAGCTGCACTGACTTCTGGCTTCTTGGTGATCATGTTGAAGAGGTTGGCAGACCTTGTTGGATGATGAATTGGATATGGACGGATGGATTGGTGTGAAAGGACAGACGAGGAAGGAAGAAGGAAAACGAAAAGGACAAACCCAGGTTTATAAGTGAACAACATGACTTTAGGCAAGGCCACGACCTAACAATGGCCAGACCCTAGAAGCCTCCGGGTTAATTATGACTGGCTTCTACTTCTGTGGACCCCTTGCCCTGGCTGGCCCGGACGCCATTGCCCATTGTTCTCGCATGACTCAGAACACCTCAATTACACTAAGTCCCAAGATTCTTGATATCATCAAGTGATTTCGCCCAGAGTCCCGGGCTCTCATGCACGCGATTGCTTGCCCATCCCCCTTCAACTCATTACTGTGTCGTATGGATCATGCACACTCTGCACACTCACTGGATTCATCTGCATGAGCTCGGATGACTTCAGGATCTCATAGATCATTCCTTGGGCTGGTGCTTATCGACTGGACAATGCTTCACATCAAGTCTGCACTATTTGGTCAGCCTAGGCATGCCTGTCCCCACCACGCTTCCTTTTTCCACCAGCCTGGCTACCCCCTTCTTCAACTTCAACTTCAGTCCTGCCACCATGTATCCCTCTCACCCACTCAGCCTCGGCCTGTCCCTCCAGGTTAGTGTAGGCTGCCTCGGCCATTGCGATGGCCTGGACCACATCATATGGGATCACCAAGGACTCGCCCTGGTCCTTTGCATCCTAAAGTGCTCATAACAAGCCACCCTGGCCGGACTATCAGCCAACTCCACCCCTCGTACACACCGTCTCGCTCACCATCCATGTTTCCCATTCGCTACGCCACTCCTTGGTCAACTCGACTGACGCTGTCAGCAGGAGAGCATGACCCCCAAGCAAGGGCGGAGCAACAGCACTAAGGCATATCAGCTTATGTACCGCACGGTTGAATGCACTAGTATGGTCTACCAGGGCAAAGCTGCTTCTCTTTGATTCGCTGGCCGCATATATCTGGATGAGACGAGACTGGTTTGACATTTCTGGAGGCTTGGATTAGGATGGGATGGGCAACATCTCAACGACCTACGGCCCAGCTTTTATCACATATGGGTCTAGCCCTGGGTTCCTGGATCGACTGTCACATGTTTTCCACCAGCACACCTGGGTGACGTCTGCCCGGATCCCTTGTTACTCGCAATTCATTCGTCCTGCTGTTCTCCTTGCATCCCTTGTCACTTGCAATTCATGTCATTCGATTCCGGCTTCAGTGCCATTGGGCCTGAACCTTCAGACGGATTACAAATACCCGGATACACTACAGCTAGGTGTGCCTCTGTGTAGCACCAGGAGCACCACTTGGACTCTGGGTGCATGAGTTTACGATCAAGCAGCCCTTCCACCTCCTCGGTTTTGCCCAGCATGGCATCCATACTGGCCTTCAGGTTTGCCAACTCCTTGTCAATGAGCACCTCCCACTCCCTTCCCCCGGTCCTTCCGTGCGACTCCCGCTCGATCAACAACCCAGTGCACTTCACTTTGCTGCACGCAATGACCTTTGCATCGTGCATAAGCATCCTGGCTTTATGGCCTAAGCCTTCAGCACACCAGGCAAACATGAAGAGTATTTCCTGCACAACAATTAGCACCCTGGCCGTATGACCCATGGCCTACTGGACGTACCGCGGTGAGCATCCACGTGTTGACCCAACCGGGCTGGACTTCCTGGCCCAGGCCCTTGGGCAGCACCTTTACAAGCTTCACCATGACTTTAGTCAGGAGGTTGAAGCCAGCCAAGTCAGGATTGCTGGACGGTTCCACCATGATTTCGTCGCCCATCTGTATGATGCAAGCAAGGGTGGTGTTTCTGAAGGACATGTTGTGAATATTGCGAGTCAAATCGATGGATGAGAGCAAGATACCTGCCTGTTACCCGCATGACGACCCCCTACTTTATAGCCCACGCCGGCATATCCATTTCACATGCATGACAGCATCCCTCCCTTGCAACAAGCCGGTATCACATGCCCAGTACACCATTTCACATGGGTTCCCTCCACCTGTCACATGGCTGACTGAGGACAGTCAGTATCAAAGTCCCCCCCGGATGTAGGGAACTGGGGCTCCCTATGCATGCAACACTACATCACAACTCGCCCGGACATGCCCATACGGACCCAGGAGTCTGCCCATGAGATCCCTACCTGACCATCCCCGTCCTTTACTCGTCCGGACTACCCATCTTGTTTCACAGATCCGCCCACGTACCCAACTGCCCATGCCCTCGCCCAGCCGGTAAGTAATATACCATTCTCCATATCTCTCTCTCTCCCTCTCTCTTCCCTTCTTGTTCCATCACGCATACCATACATCAACTCATGTGCCCCTCAATGGGTGCAGTACATACTTACATAATCGGCCCAGACAGTCTTGGGCATACCCAGACTATAAAGCTCTGTACATAGGCCTGATCAGGGATCATTGAACTACCGACCTACTTATGACTCCTCTCCCATTATCATATTATTTTGTTTGCTCCTCTCGAGTGCGACCCTCCCAGATATAAGACTCGAACACATAGTTCCCATCTGGACTTGCCGAGATTTGCTCAGTCCAACACAGAACAAGACTCGTCCAGATCACCCGGGTCAGTCGTGCACTGATGACCTCGTCGTACCTTGCCACCCCATATTTGCCCATCGCCTCTCATACTAGCGCTTTTCCTTGTTCATTCTTCACCTTTGCTCGATTAACTATTGAGCCCCTTTCTGTTCCACTCGCGAGGAAGAGGAGACCTATCCTTCTGCCTTCATGCTCACAGCTTCCCTCAAGGGTCGAACCATTCACACCCTACCTTTCATTTCTCAGCCTGGACTTTCCCCTCTGGACCAGTTCAGCTGACCTCAACAGTTGAGGGACCAGGAATGCTGGGGAACATGGCAGGAACAGGTACGGCAGTGATGGTACCTGGGATGCTGAGGGATGTGATCAGACAGGTGTCAGTTCCCAGGGCCACACCTAGGACTTTTTCCCTCCGAAGTTTCGCCATGATCCAGAGTTTCCAGATTTGGAAGTTTGAGGGACCAATCAGAGTTGGACATGTGGGAGTGTCAGTGGAGGCTGTATTGGACAACATGGTAGAAGTCCCGAGTGTCCAGAGCTTGTCTGGATGCGTGCTGAGGGATTGCACAAGAGTTGAGTTGTTCTGGAGAGGTTTCCTTCCACTAGTATGTGCTAGTGGGGCTCATAACCTGACAAAAACTATAATAGGGCAGTGATTGCCCAGACTACTATGGATTAGCTAGGAGTAGTAAATAGGTATAAAGTAAACTCACCTCGGCCGCTGCTAAAGAGGGGCAAAGAATGACTGAGGAATCCGAAGTGAAAACTAAGTATATATATGTAGCAGAGTGGGTGGAGAAGCACTCGCTAATGATAATAAAGGGAATAGGAACAGGAACAAGGGGGAAATGGAATTAAGTGATGTAAGAAAGTGATGGAGCATCCCTGGAGGCTCAGGAGTGATGACAAGTAAAGAATGATGAGATGTGATAAGAGTCCACGTGAATTCCACATGGATTCCAAGCAGGCACTGAAACTCCAAGCAGATCTGCCTGGCAGTGGGGCAGAGGTAGGAACTTCAACATTCCGGAAATGCGGAGTTGGTGTTCCGGTTCCGGAGTTCACTGTATTTTGTCAAGGTTTTCCATGGTGCACAAGTAGTGGGCATTGCACAGGTATGGGTGGATTCTGAAGGAGTAAGGAAGAATTGTTGTGGATGACAGATGTAATGAGCTGTGGTGTTTTGGTCAGTCTGGTGGGCCAATGGAAATTCCAGGGATTGGCAGTTGCAATTGTAGGAAATACTGTTTTCCTACAGTGGTGTGGGAATGGGGCCACACACTGTGGTTGGCAATGAGAGTGGTGAAGGGGGATGTTGGGATCCAAGCAAGGCACATGTTTGTAAGCATGTTTGCATAAACAATGATAAAGATAAGAAATGTGATGGATCATAAAATAGCAGATTGGAGGATAACGGTAACAGTTGACATGGCATGGACAGGTGCAGCAGTAATCATTAATGAGGTCAGTGCAGCAGTGTGGTAACAGATTGATGGGACAAATATAAGACACTCTAGAACATTCAAAAAAAGTGGAAACCTCCCATGAGGGGGGAAACACTAAGAGGGATCAGATGAGATGGAACATGTATGAGCATACATATGTGATTAAACAGGGGTAACAGAAGATGTCTCTATGAACAGCAGTAAGTGGTATATATATCCGTTCCATGAATAGAAGGGGGCCAATAACATTTGAGTACTTCAAGTAGTCTGATGACATTGTTTGTAGTGGAGTGATGTTGCTGTAGTGGAATGACATTGTGGTGGCTTATATTAAGCAATGTATTGCATAGATCTAGCTTGGGTTGTATCCAAGCAAAGTACAGGGTTTATATACTGTTGGGAAGTGCACACAGACCAGGCAAGAGATAAAGGCTATTGGTAGGAAAGAGAAAGAAGGTCATAGAAGGAACACAGCCATAGGACTTTAGCTTGAGAGACTGGTTGAACAATTGACAAGAAAGGAAATAGATAAAGACCTAAGTGAGGTTAGGTCATGTGATGGTACAATTGGTCAGGTGATCAATAAAAATATAGGGG